>APFE030331315.1:74642-89240 GCA_000404065.3 Pinus taeda | reverse complement strand
ATCAGTGCGAATAGATCCAATATGAGATTGTGCATCATTTTCAATCCATTTATGAAATTCTTGAATGTTAGGAAAGCATCAGATTTGTTCTTCAATAAATAAACCCAACACGTTCTGGTGTAGTCATCAATAAATGTCATGATATATTATTTCCATTTGCAGAAGGAACAGGCATTGGACCACATAAATCTGAATGAATGAGTTCAAGTTTCCTATGTGCTTTTGAATGTGAGTCATGAAATGACTGTTTGCTATGCTTTCCTAGAATGCAAGCATCACATTGCTTAAGTTTTCTAGGAATTGTAGGCAAACCAGCAACACCATTTTTCTTCAATAAGCGGAGACTGTCATAGTTTAAATGTCAAAATCTAGCATGCCATAATAAACTTGATGGAAGTGTACCTTCTTCGTGATGAGAATTGTATGAGAAATGTTGTGCATGAGCAAAGGTTCCTTGCAGCTTGATAATCCTTTCTTCTTCTATTCCCCTCATGACAAGTGAGTGGTCATATGCTTTTCTCACCTCAAGCTTGCCATCAAACATATGAATGGAGTGACCTGGCTAGCGGATGTGGACCAAGGACAACAAGTTTCTCTTGAGTTGTGGGAGATATAGAACATGATGCAGAAGAAAGTTTGGAAGACCAGGCAGTTTAAGCCTGAATATGCCAAGCCCTGATGGCTTGATTTTTTATTGATCTGCAAAGTATACTGCTCCATCAACATTGTTAGTGAAATCTTCAAAAAAATCTTTTCTATGAGTCATGTGGCAAGTTGCTCCTGAATCAAGCAACCAATCATTTTTCCAAGAATCAAGTGAAGCATTAAATAGATCTTCATTTACACCAATGTTACATTGTGCCACAACATAGTAAGCGGATTCAGGTGCTTTACCTTTGTCTGTATCATCAGTTTTACCTTTCTGTTGATTTCTTTTCTACTCAATTTTGTCCCATGGTAGCTTGCATATAGAGGCATCATGTGATCCATTTCTTTTGCAGTGAATGCAGTGCAAATCTGTCTTTTCTCCTTGAGAATGTCTGCCCCCCCTGCCTCTGAAATATCTTCCTCTTCCTCTTCGTCCACCTTTTCCTCTTGTGAATCTTAGCAGTATGCTTTTCTTTATGAGCAAGGCCATACAGTCTCTTCAGAAGATTCAGGGACTGTCTTCTTTCCAAAGGCTTTTTCCCTTTTAGCAAACTTTTTCACAAGAGAGTCAAATGTTATATCCTTGAGATTTCCATTTGCTTGCAAAGACTCAAGATAATTGGAGTAAGTAGGATAAAGTGCCTTGAGAAAAGCAATAAGAGGAATATCCAATTCAACCTTAGTGGATTTGATATCATGTGTTATAGACTTTACTTCAGATGCAAGAGCAAGAGGATCATTATTTTGCAGTTCAAGAGTGAAGAGTTTAATCATGAGTTGGACAACTTCAAGTGCAGAATGTGAGTCATAGAGTTCTTTCATCTTTTGTAATGCTTCAAAGGCAGTTGAATATGACGAAATATGGCGACTCACCTCTTCACTTACAGATGCTGCGATTAATGCATAAGCTTTGCTCTTCTTGTTTTCCCAAATCACGAGCTCTTTGTCTGAGGTACGTTGTACTGGGTCATTGTCTCTGTATCTGACACACACTCCTTTCCACAACTCATTGAAAATGAGGGTGTGTTTTATCATTCGGGACCATTCAGGATAGTTCTCCTTGCCAATGAGAACTATTCCCACCATGGATATAATTGAATGCATTCTGTAAAAAAATAAATTACTTTTGCTGCTAGAAAAATACTTCTGCTAATATACAGTAAAATTGTACTCAAAAGGGCATTCTCAAAAGATTTCAAATCCACCATGTGACCCATATAAATCCATCATTATATCAATCCACCTCATATAAATCTCATATAAATTTCATATAAATCCACCATTATATATGTATATGGCATATGTCCCCTTTATATAAACAACTCAATTACCATGTGGCAATGTTTAAACCTATCTGCGTCCAGCATTTAACTATAAAGCTAACCCACGATAAAGATATTTTCCACCTTTGTAGGTCACACCACGAGCTGAATGGCTGCTATGTACTCGTATTTCAGAATCATTTATGTGTAGCACTATTGGCTGGAATGCATTTTCCTATTGGGCATTTCTCTACGAATTTAGTAGAATTTTTTTTATAAACTATGAAATTTACAAGTTAGAATTGTAATATCGAGATATTGAACTGAGAGTGGATCTAGAAATCCATTTCATCACACGATTCAGTCAAATCAATGGCCAGTATGGACAACTCTCTCCATCAATTCAGTTACAAATATGAAAATATAATGCTAGGCAGCGACACGTAAATAACGGTGGGTGAAACCCACACCAAAAAAGATAACAAACCCTCAACTAAAATAATAGCTCGATACCTCATTGCCAAAACATGAGTGATCTACTTATAACGACTACTTCCAGTGAAAATTGCTTCAAAAAAACAGAGGTTAGTGCTCCAAATGACTCAGTGATACATCTTGACCATATTCATGTAGCCGCTGCATATGAAATGCAGCGTGATCTTGTCGCAGAAAGGGGACAAAACGCTCTGCGTCAGGAAGGAGCAGCGTAAATGTAAGGCCAGCAAGCACTCAACAAGATCTGCCCGCCTCTGCAACTATAAGGGTACCACGAAGCACTTGAGAAGAAATCAAACCCTGACTGGCACCAGGTCTTTGCTTTCTCAGTCGTTCATGGTGGAAGGGGTGGTGAAGGGCAGCGCAAAAAAACTTATGAAACGTTTATGGATTCTATGTCAGGACAGCCAAAGAGCAATCAACGTATTTAGATGAACAGGCAGAGGAACATTAGGTGAATGTCAAGCGTAGGTCTTATAAATAGAATATGGCAGACAGAACGCAGGCAGTGTCAGACAGGCGTACAGGCACTCAGTCACTGAATTATATGGAGAGGAGAGGAGCAGACAAGGGAGTTACAAGGCACAAGAGCTAAAAAAAAGGAGCTGGCTCTGATACCATGTCAGGCAAGGCAGTAACTCCACAAGGCAAAAATTTATTCGTATTATTCCATCAGGTAGGTTTTTGTTATATACAACAAGGAGTGACTGTTCAGTTCATCTCCCAATGACTGTTCACATTTCTAATTTAATTATTTACATAAATTCACCCAATCATGAGGATTAGGTGTCAACACACACAATGGATGATCTCCTGATCTCACACACTGTCAAAACTACACAATCTTTAAGGAATGAATCCTTGATTGCATGCATGAGTTTTCTTTATAAGAAAACACATGCAACTGATAGTACATTGTCCTTGACTTTAATATCAACTGGGTTTTTCTCATAATAGACATGCATGAGTTTCTGATGAGGGAATCTTCAGTTAACTAGAGTAGCACTAGTTGAATGCATGCATGCATCAACTGACTGTTAACTCTTTATTAGTTCCTCAAACAGTTTGGAACTAATTTAACTGGACTTAACTCAGTAATTGAGTTAACTAATTACAACTCAAATATAACTCAATCTTATCTCCTTAATTTAAGAGATAACTCTTGCATGACTTCATAAAGACTTCTAACTTGAATTTATCCAACTAATTAATTCAAAATGAATTAATTAATTATTTCCAAGTAGTGATGTTTCATGTCTAAATCGCAAAATTAATAGAAGTCCGAGGTCTTTTTAAACGCGGGAGGCTCGGCAACTTGAACTAGGTTTAGGGTTTTGATGTTGAGCACAATGGCGGGACGCGCAGGAGGGAGTGCTGCTCCCTCCTACAGTCAAGTAGTTATAGAAAGAAGCAAGGACGCAGGAAAGTAGTGTTTCAAGAAGCCTCTGTAGAAGGCAACAGGGGCAAGTAACACAGACACATTGGGAGGAAACAGACCTCATGAACAGGAAGGGGAGCAGTAAGAAGCTAGTAAGGAAAAGGAGAAAGGGGATAACAGTCAAAAACCTACTTCTATAAGGACATATGGGGTTTGCAAACTGTTAGTATCAGCCTTTGTAGCCTTCCTCCAATGATCAAATATGCTCTTACAAAGTGGTATCAAAGTGTCAAAGTCAAATTTTGTCATTTCAGTGAGTTTTCAAGTAAAATTTGGTCACTAGGTATTAGATCTAGGGTTTGTTTGCACTCCTTTCAAAATTTTCCAAAGGTCAATCCATGTCACCATTCAGCTGAGTGTACCATCATTCAAAGGGTTTTCATCATCATTTCGGGTTCCAATGGGTCATTTTACATCTTGTTCGTGCTTCAGTTGTACTTGGGCAAAGCTCATTTCCCTCTCCTAGGGTTTTGAAGGTAATTTCTCTCAGATGGTCAAATCATAAACAAAGCTTGCATCCTGATGCTCATACACCTTCCCCTATCCTTAATGTACCTTATTAAACACTTCCCATCACATATATCCCTCAAATTCCTCATTTTCCCAAAAACCCTAGTTTCTTGCTACAATTTGACAATTGTCTAGGCTTGGCCTGTGTTTAGCACTTTTGGACCCCTTCCCCTCACTCAATATTTGAAATTACACTTTTCCCTATTTCCTAACATCCCTCCCTACTTCCCAAAAATTCCTCAAGAATTTAGAATCCCGTTATCCCCTTCATTTCCCTTCATTTCGACAAATCCCCTCTTCCACACATCGAGGTAGGTTTTACTCAAATGATTTTTATGAGAAATAGAAGATGAATTTGGAGAAAGTGAGAGAGGTTTTTGTCCAGAATAGGCAAAGGAAGAAAAAATTCCTTCAATATTTACATAGATATCATGGTTTTATAGAAATGTCAAAAATACAGTTGCCTTAGGAGAATTGACGCACCTCTGAAGTGACCTTGGGAAAATAAAGATTTCTCCTAGCTTGGCTAGCCAAATGACTTGCTTGATGAGTGAAATGATAACTAGACACAAATATATTTCCAATGATCTATCATGAGCTTAATTTGGAGTTGAGGGAGACCTTCAAAAGTTGACTGCAGCGGCACTCTGATTTTAGACAGCCTCATTTTGCACATTTTGACCAGTCTTGGGAGATTTGACTTTTGACAAGGCAAATGAACTCCAAATTGAAACATTAAAGTTGTGTTGGAAAGTAGACTCAATAAGATTTCCAACTAGCTATTGTGCACCCAATTTTCACACCAGGAAGGCCTCAAAAACTTGATCTGAAAATGGTGCTACGCATAGAATCTGTGGTGCTACGCACAAGCTTTTCCAACAGGTGCGTAGCGCCATCAGTGCTCGCCTTTGATAGGGACCTCCATTTAAAGAAAACTTGGAATTTTTGGATTCCTTATGAAAAGTTATGCTTGCTCGGAAATTACTAGGAAATTTTGACAAGTTTTGGACCTCCAAAAGGGCCAAAAACACTCAAAAAATGCCCTTTTTACCACTTTTTGGCCACACAGGAAGCAGTCTTGGGATATTGCAATTTTGGAGGGGAAAATGGACACCAAATTAAAAAATTCCACTTTTCATAGAAAGTAAACAGATATACCTTTCCAACAAGCCATCTTGGAGCAAATTTTGTGAAAGGTAAGGCCTTCAAAAGCAGATTGGAAAAAGCGCTACGCACAGGAAAAAAATGGCGCTATGCACAGGATGAAAAAGTGTCAATTTTGCTCAAAAACTTTGTTTTTCGCATAGTTTTCTTCTAGTTTGAATTTTTCTCTCTTATGGTAAAATTCATGATCTGACATGATGTAAATTTATTTACTATGATGTAAAAATGATAAAAATTGACTTGATAAGATAGATACATCAGTTGTAGGTGGTTTAGAGTTGAATGAATCAGTTTCCTAGGTTTTAGAGGCAAACTGTTCCACTGCCTATTTTTGTGTTCCTAGTTTAGATATGGTTTAAACCACCCCTCTTCTCATGGATTCGACCCATGATGGATAGCACAGGTGGTTTGGAGGTCTATATCATGTGTTTTTTCAGTCATTTGTAAAGGTTGGACTCTTGTGGATGCATTGAGCTACTTTGTACATCACTTCTGCAGTTTGGCAAGGAAATAAACCAGGGTTTTGCAACATTTTGTGGGATTCTTGTGGTAACGTGAATTAGCATTGTTTTCTTCTCTGAAATTCAGTTGGTCTTATGTTTATATGTGCCATCATCTCTCTCTCTTTCCGCATAACTATATAAATCAAGTTTGAAAGGTGGAATTCATTGGTGTTTCAGTGCTCTACCTTGGGGTTTATTTAGTTTTAATTCTACTGTTTGAAGAGGACTCATGACACTTGCATGCCCTCTCCAACTCCTCACCAGTCTTTAGATTTTCCATTACACTCATTTCAAAGTGCTAAAACACTTGCCTACCTCACCCCACAGAAACCTCTACAAATTTGTGTTGATTTCCTGGACCCAAAGCTGCCTTCCCCATTTGATCCAGCAACCAACCATTAAAATCAAACAAATTCCTCTGAGCAAACATACCTAGCCTAAAATTAGTATTCATATCAGTAATATCAACCCTTCCTTGATATATTTTCATTGAGATTGACAATGAGAGTGTCCTCTCCCGACTTGGTAGGGCTAGCTACCAGGTTAAGCGTGGTTTTATGTAACCCTAGACCTACCTTTCTCAGCCTGAAGTGGATTTAGGCCCTAACATAGTGGCGACCATACTGGAGAACGTAATTTTATGTTCCTCGGCAAAATGTATCAAGTTCAGATTTGATTGTTGATGGTGGACAACGATTAGACACAGCAAGGCTGAAATCATTCACCTGGCGACTCCAAATCAGTATCGGCATCAGATCCAAGGACTCCACTAGAGGATGAACCTGACCAGCAGAAACATGAAAGGACAATATGGAAAGATCAGGTATTCAAGTCGGAATTTCATTCAAGACATTTTGTTCTTTGTTACAAATTATTTCTTCTCTTTTCCCGAGAATGTCAATAAGGCTTTGCAAAGTATATTGTATTTGAGAAAAATATCCTCGGTCTGCATTTGATTCCTTCCCTTTGAATATTGTGAATACCAAAGATTTGCATGCCTTTGAGCTTGATCAAGACCCTTTTTCTAAAGCTTGTGATGACCGTCTTCAAACTGATGAGCCTCAAGAGACCAAGACTGATTCTACACCTTCTATGCATACCCCTACACCTTGTAAAATTCCAAATCGATACAAGCCTCTGATTTTACCTCCTATATCCCATGCTTTCCCTAAAAATCATGACCTATATCTACCGAGATTTGATGGTGAATGCGACAACATCACTGCTGAGAGACATGTATTGAATTTTGAGTCTTTTCTCGACCTTTTTGAAGTTGATGAAGAAGATGTCAGTGTTAGGCTTTTTGCTCTTTCTTTGCAAGGCAAAGTCAAGAAATGGTTCAAAACCCTCCTTGATGCGAGCATCTCAGATTACCAATAATTCATCAAAGTTTTCCTTGACAGGTGGGTGGTCAGACAGAACCCTTTATTGATTATAGAAGAGTATAACCAACTGAAAAGACTGTAAGGGGAGACAGTACAATAGTTTTCTGCCAGATTTAATCAAGTCTACTTTTCGATGCCGGTTAATATAAGACCTCCTCTTGGATCCGCTCTCTTACACTACCTGGAAGCCTTTGATCCGGAAATGGAATTTCAGCTGAGAGAAAGAAACCTTGCAACACTTGAAGAGATGCAAAACAGTGCAATAGATGTAGAGGCTCATTTATTGATCAGAAGGGCAAAGTTGAAGGAAGAAAAGATGAAAAACATAGCTCCAAAGGAATCGACATCCTTAGAGGTAAAGCTCGACATTTTGGTAAGTGCAGTGGAAGAGATGATGCAAAAGATCACCGCAAAGAACGATTATGATGTTCAAGCCCATGGCTCGCTGATTTAATAAGAACTAGTTGTTGATCCAAAACATTTTGTTTCTTATCCCAGTTGTCATAGTTATGATAATGATTGTTTTATAGATCATCTTGGAGAAGAGAGATCTGTTGATATGACATGCATGCTTGATGATGTCTTTTATACTGATGATTTACCTCAGTTTGATCAATATGATGATGATGATTATGTTCTCCAAACAGAAGCTAATCTTGCAGACAAATTAACAATTGGTTTGTGGAAGGAGGAAGTTCATTTTCAACAGCTTGAATACAGTGATCAACCGATGCATATCAGCTATGGAAGTAAGGAGGAAAGTGCAGCAAATTTTGAAGTAATTGAAGGATCTTTGACTTTTTGTTTTGCTTCATTTCAGTTCATCAGAGACAACTTTCATGCAATCAGAAATCAACTGTCAATAAGTCTTGATCTGGACCATCTTGAGGGTAATGAAATCCTTGTTCAAGACCTTTCATATCTAGAGTTGCAGCCTCTGAATTCCATTGATTGTCAAGTTGCAAATGAAGACTTGGAAGCTGGACTATATGATCGAATGATGCAAGATGATTCCGTACCATTCTGTTTTGAATCATTTCAGTTTTTGAAGGGAAAATTGCATAGTATATTTTCAAATGAGCAACCTATAGAAAATCATGCAATCTCATTGGAAACAATAGAAAATGGGTTGCAGCAGTCTTTTCAAATTTTTCACGATCTAATAGCTGATGTTTTGAATGATGTTTGTAGTCAAAGTCCTTCTCCATTAGCTACCTGTGAGCTTGACACGTGTACTAATACAAACTTGATCTGGCAGCTGGTTTCTTTGTCATTTTCAGTAGCAGTCTCGTCACAAATCTCAGATGAAAGTTTGCATTCATGGTATGAGGAGAAAAAAAGCAATCCATTGGATGAGCTAAGTCCCAGTGCACATGAATTTCCAGATCCTTATGCAGTGTCTTTGGAGTCAGATGGAGAATCCATATCATTCAACGGATCTGTTTACAAGTTTTCATGGGAGTTGCCTTTCAGTAGTTCTCTCTTGTTGATCATAAGCAAGCACTTGTGGATAATTCAAATAGCAGCCGAAATACTTACTTGGTTGCATTTGGTTGTTTCATTTCACCTGATCAGATGATGAATGGAACATCTAGAGTAGGTTTTATTCAATAAGCTCCATTTTGAAGCATATTTTCCAATTTATCAGTTGTGATTTAGTATTGAGTCAATTTCAATTCAGTTTGTGTCGTCAAGTCATCAGTTTTCAGCCATGTATTTCAGTTTGAGTTTTTGACTCCATGCCCAATGGATAAGGCACCAGTCTGCTCTCCCAAAGATCTGTGGTTCTTGGCACCTCCAAGGACCTACCATCCCCATTGGAGCCAATGTTAGTGTCAGTATTTTCAGCCTTCCTCCAGTGATCAAATATGCTCTTACAAAGTGGTCTCAAAGTGTCAAAGTCAAATTTTGTCATTTCAGTGAGTTTTCAAGTAAATTTTGATCATTAGGTATTAGGTCTAAGGTTTGTTTGCACTCCTTTCAAAATTGTCCAAATTTCGGTCCATGTCACCATTCAGCTTAGTGTACCATCAATAAAAGGGTTGTCATCATCATTTCAGGTTCCAATGGGTCATTTTACACCTTGTTCGTGCTACAGTTGTACTTGGGTAAGGCTCATTTCCCTCTCCTGGGGTTTTGAAGGTAATTTCTCTTGGATGGTCATATCATCAAAAAAGCTTGCATCCTGATGCTTATACACCTTACCCTATCCTTAATGTACCTTATTAAACACTCCCCATCACTGATACCCTCAAATTCCTCATTTTCCCACAAACCCTAGTTTCTTGCTATAATTTGACAATTTTCTAGGCTTGGCTTGTGTTTAGCCCCTTTGGACCCCTTCCCCTCACTCAACATTTGAAATTCCACTTTCCCCTATTTCCTAACATCCCTCCCTACTTCCCAAAATTTCCTCAAGAATTTAGAAGACCCTTATCCCCTTCATTTCCCTTCATTTTGACAAATCCCCTGTTCCACACATTGGGGTAGGTTTTACTCAAATGATGTTTCTGAGAAATATATGATGAATTTAGAGAAAGTGAAATATTTTTTTGTCCAAAATAGGGCAAGGAAGAAAAAATTCCTTCACTTTTTACACAAGTGTCATGGTTTTAGAGAAATGTCAAAAATACAGTTGCCTCAGGAGAATTGACGCACCTCTGAAGTGACCTTGGGAAAATAAAGATTTCTCCTAGCTTGGTTGGCCAACTGATTTGCTTGATGGGTGAAATGATAACCACAAATATATTTCCAATGAGCTACATGATCTCAATTTGGAGTTGAGGAAGACCTTCAAAATTTGACTACAACAACACTCTGCCTTTAGACAGCCTCATTTTGCACATTTTGACCAGTCTTGGGAGATTTGACTTTTAACAGGGCAAATGAACTCCAAATTGAAAAATTCAAGTTGTTTTGGAAATTATACTCAATAAGCTTTCCAACAAGCTATTGTGTACCCCATTTTGACACCACGAAGGCCTCCAAACTTGATCTGAAAACGGAACTATACACAAAATCAGTGGCGCTACGCACAGGCTTTTCCAACAGGTGCATAGCGCCACCGGCGCTCGCTTTTGATAGGGACCTCCATTTGAAAAAAAATTGGAATTTTTGGATTCCTTATGAAAATTTACGCATGCTCAAAAATTACTAGGAAATTTTGACAATTCTGGACCTCCAAAAAGGCCAAAAACACCCAAAAAAAATGCCCTCTCTGCCACTTTTTGGCCACATAGGAAGCAGTCTTGGGCGATTGCAATTTTGGAGGGGAAAATGGACACCAAATTAAAAAATTCCACTTTGCCTAGAAAGTAGACAGACAGACCTTTCCAACAAACCATCTTGGAGCAAATTTGGTGAAGGGGAAGTCCTTTAAAAGCAGCTTGGAAAAAGCGTTACGCACAGAAAAATGGCACTACGCACAGGATGAAAAAGTGCCAATTTTGCTCAAAAACTCTGTTTTTCGCCTAGTTTTCTTCTAGTTTGAATTTTTCTCCCTTATGGCCAAATTCATGATGTAAATTGATTTACTATGATGTAAAAATGATAAAAATTGACTTGATAAGGTAGATACATCAGTTGTAGGTGGTTTAGAGTTGAATGAATCAGTTTCCTAGGTTTTAGAGGCAAGTTGTTCCACTGCCTATTTTTGTGTTCCTAGTTTAAATATGGTTGAAACCACCCCTATTCTCATGCATTCAACCCCTGATGGATAGCACAGGTGGTTTGGAGGTGTATATCATTTGTTTTTTCAGTCATTTGTAAAGGTTGGACTCTTGTGGATGCATTTAGCTACTTTGTACATCACTTATGCAGTTTGACAAGGAAATAAACCAGGGTTTTGCAGCATTTTGTGGGATTCTTGTGGTAATGTGAATTAGCATTGTTTTATTCTCTGTAATTTAGTTGATCTTATGTTTATATGTGCCATCATCTCTCTCTCTTTCTGCATAACTAAATGAATCAAGTTTGAAAGGTGGAATTCATTAGTGTTTCAGAGCTCTACCTTGGGGTTTATTTAGTTTTAAATGTTTTCTACCGTTTGAAGAGGACTCATGACACTTTCATGCCCTCTCCAACTCCTCACCAGTCTTTAGACTCGCCATTACACTCATTTCAAAGTGCTAAAACACTTGCCTACCTCGCCGCACAGAAACCTCTGCAAATCTGTGTTGATTTCCCGGACCCAGCGCTGCCTTCCCCATCTGATCCAGCAACCAACCATTAAAATCAAACAAATTCCTTTGAGAAAAAATACTTAGCCTAAAATTAGTATTCATATCAGTCATCTCAACCCTTCCTTGATATATTTTCATTGAGATTGGCAAGGAGAGATCCCTCTCCCGACCTGGTAGGGCTAGGTACTAGGTTAAGCGTGGTTTGATGTTACCCTAGACCTGCCTTTCTCAGCCTAAGGTAGATTTAGGCCCTAACAAAAACCTAAGTCGAACACCATTCCTCGAGTCATCTTGAGCGACCCTGCGCTACAAGCACATAGGGATCATATGATGCAACATGCTATCATCTGCAAATTCATGGGAATATGGCCGATGAAGAGGGCGCTGCATGTCTGGATAAGGAGCCACTAAAAGCCAAAGGGGGAAATAAACCTTCATCTGGGATCCAAGGGCTTTTTCATAGTAGTATTCACAAGCCTAGAGGATAAAGACAGAGTGTTTTAAGGAGGGCCATACTTCTATGCTGTTGCAGGCCTCTACATGCGGCCATGGATAATGAACTTTGTTCCATAACACAAGACATTTTCATCGGTACCAGTATGGATCAGACTATACTCCCTTCCTATGGATTATTGGTTACCAGAATCGCTAAAAACAATAGGCAACAAACTGGGGCATTTTCTAAAGATCTCATATATGACTCTAAAATGAAAATACACCTCCTTCACCCGGATCTGTGTGGAAATGGACTTGTCTGGAGCACTTTCGAACGCGATAATTATAGAAGTATATGATGAAAAATGGGTACAGGTGGTGGACTATGATCACATCCCTTTTAGGTGCCGCAAATGCCATGAGCATGGGCATCTATATAGAGATTACCCAACAAACAACATCGAGAAAAATGTGAAAACCACTATGGATAAAAATCCCGAGGGTTTTACCAAGGTTGGGGGCAAAGGGAAACGCAAAAACAGGCTGCAGAAGAAGATCAATGAGGAAAAACAACCGAGCCATAACAGCTTTAAGATCCTAGAAGAAGAAGAAGGAAACAAAGAAACGAACTAGGAAATGGAGAACATTATCACTGAAAAGGAAAGGGATGACAACATGGAAGATATCATAAAAAACATTATGGAGATTGTTGGCATTATGATAGAGGTATTGTCCTTGATGGCAACTCATTCAGATGAAAGATCACAATATAGCATGTACACAGCAAATAATTATAGTTCAGACTACAAAGAATGAAGAAAGAGAGGTATATGCAAGTTCACATTGACCAAGCTGCGTATACACGCAGTTTAACAGAACAAAAGGAGAATATAACGTACACATGTGCTTTCACAGAAGGAAAAGTGTGTATACCTTGGAAAACTAAGTTTTTCGTCCGAAGTATTTGGTCCATGGTATTTTGATCCATGGCATTGGTCCAAGGTATCTGGTCTAAGGTATTGACCCTAGGCATTTGGTCCAGGGTATTGGTCCTAAGTGGTTTTGGTCCATGGTATTGAGAAAGGCCTAAGACTATAAAAGGAGGAGAAGATCATTAGGCCATGGTGTGCAAGTATTGAATATCTGATGAAGTGTGAGATCCAATATGCAGGTTATGGGTTTGTGATGCTTTGCTTGATTTGAACTAAGGATGCACCTATGTGGATGATGATGGATGATGGATTGGGATTTTAAGGCTTAGAATGTACTATCATTATGTGGTTTGATCATGGATAGACTATATTTGAATACTGACGCATGTTTTATTTTGCAAATGTTATGATCTGGGTATGACTGAATTATGAAATAACTGTGAAGTTTTTAAGTCAGTATTTGCAGATCTATACGTAGGTTCGCTTTGGTAAAAGCGCATATACACACTGGTTCGGATCATCAGAGTAGCATATACATTATGAAATATGATATCTGAATTTGCAGTTGCTTCTAGTGGTTGTTGCAGAATTATGGGTTCTGCTCTGTGTTATGGTGACTATGTTTTGATGACAGGCCTTCAGTGATTCAGTTGTGGGTGATTCATAGATTGATGATTGAGTATTCAATGTTTGGTTAATGCAATGGTTGTATTGTAGTGGTGATTGATTTTGAGCTTCAATGTTGTTGATGGGTCCAATATGAAAATTGGATGAAACGTGGCCTTTAGATTATGGTGTTGTGTTCCAGGGGTATTTTCTCAGATGAATAATGTTGAGCGTTATGTATGTCATAATCTTGGACATGTTGCAGCGAGATGCAGAAGTAGAATGGTTCAAGACCGTCACACAGAAAGATCATCATGTTCTAGGTACTTTAAAGGATATTGTTTTTCTTGCAATATGTTTGGTCACAAAGCCATTGACTACTATAGAAGGAATATGAAACATGTAAGATGTTATGTTATGAAACCAGCTCACAAAAATATAAATCAATGCCTTAGAATTCAACCTCTTCGAGGGGGCAACCTCCTTTACATTACACAAATGAATGATTCTTTGATGATTCAAATGACAAAACCTCCTTTCTATATATAGGAGTTTAAGAAGTCACAATATAACCCAGTTGACCTAACAATAATAATATAAAGGCACAAAAATAACAATAGAGGGATTCTATGGGGCACAGTAATAACAATATGGGGACAATAGGGGCACAACAATATTAATAAGGGATACAACTACAATAGTATTATAGGGACCTAACATGCCCCTCTCCTTCAAAAAAGTGTTGTCCTCAACGCTTGAGTAGTTCTAGATGCTTCTGTATAAAATTCTCGTCCTCCCATGTGGAATCTTTAGTCAATAAGTTCTTCCACTTGATGAGATACTCCGAAATTGATCGATTTCGTAGCTGTCGAGTTCTTGTTTCTGTGACTATTTCCGGTTCCAGTATAATTTTTCCTTCCTCATCAAGTTTTGGCAATATTGTTTGAACTGGGAGCTTGTCGCCTATAACCTTTTTTAAACATGAAACATGGAAAACTGGGTGCACTCGAGAAGTTGCAGGAAGCTCCAATTTGTATGC
>APFE030331315.1:40853-68760 GCA_000404065.3 Pinus taeda | reverse complement strand
CATCACTTGACACTCTGGTGCTGGATATAAGAAGCAATTCAATTCTTTGCTACCTTACAATGAATAAAATTGTGGGTACTTC
The DNA here is from genome assembly GCA_000404065.3 of Pinus taeda. Taxonomy (NCBI): domain Eukaryota; kingdom Viridiplantae; phylum Streptophyta; class Pinopsida; order Pinales; family Pinaceae; genus Pinus; species Pinus taeda. Next base: position 68,678 of record APFE030331315.1, on the reverse strand, counting down.
CTGAATCAATCAACACTATTACCTTTTTCTTCTTGATTTGTCCTTCTATCTTGATGGTTTGTGGAGTGGTAATTCCTGCCAATGCATTACAAGATATGGTCGGATTCACTTGTTCTTCATCTAGGCTTTGTTCCTGGAGTATATCCTCTTCTTTGGACCTTTCTTGCTCCTTTTCTTCTTCCTCTTCACAATCTATGTAGATAATTTTTTCTCAGCACACTTATGACCTTTAGTGTATTTTCTATCACAACTGTAACAAAGCCCTTTTGCTCTTTTTTCTTCCAATTGTTGTGGTGTCAACCTTATAGGTTGTGGAGACTAGGGGCAACAACACTTCCGTCTTTATAGTTGTGAGTGGTATGCTTCCTGGTTGCCATATTTTTGCTTTCCATTTTTCTTGCTAACCTGAATGCCTTCTCTAAAGAATCAGGTTCCCAAAGGCGAACATCATGTTGGATATTATCCTTTAAAGACCCTATGAACACATCAATTCTATGCTCCTCTGGAATATCTTTTACCCTTATGTTCAATTTTGGAACTCCTCAATGTGCTCCATTATTGAACCCTTTTGTTTGAGACTTATCAATTGGCTAAAAAAAGTGTTGCTTTTTGTATCCTCATACTGTGCTGTCAATTCTTCCGAAAAAATTGCCCAAGTGATAATTTGTTTACGAGAGCAAAGCCATTGATACCATACAAACTGATTTGGTTCCAAATATAAAGTTGCCATACATACCTTTTGTGTGTTTTGCACATTATTGAGATCGAAAAATTGCTCCACCTGTAATATCCATGTTGCTGGATCCTTGCCATCAAACTTCCTCATATCGATTTTTGGAATATGGTGGGTCTTTGATCCAACATTAGAGTCTATGAAATCATGATTAACATTTATTTTGTTCACATCATGAGTTTCCTTTACTACCCTTTCACCAGTAGTAAGTATTTCTTGTAGAAAAATTGTCAAAATTGTCTTTAAATCTGCCATGTCTGTCTTCAAATCTGTCTTCAAATCTGCCATGTCTGACTTCAAATCTGTCTTCAAATCTATCTTCAAATGTCCATCTTAGCTTCCATGCCATTCATCTTAGCTTCCATGCCCTTTATCTTATATTCCACGGCAGTTATCTTAGCTTCTATTAGCTTTTGTGAGAGTGACATTTGTTGCACTTGGTCTTGTAACTTTGATATATCATGTAGCATTTCTTCCTTTTCTTCATCAGTCATGCTAGAGCTTTCAGGTTCCTTAATAGGTGTTTGCATTTTCTTTCCTCGAGGCATCAGTTACCAATAATAATGCTCTACTATGCCCTTTTAATTCCCTCAAAATAATTTTTTAAACCAAGCTTAAGCAAAAATTTAAAAAAATCTACACACCTTTTTTCACTTTGTAGGAGCTCGATATTGCTTCTGATGTATCTCTGTAATTTTGGATCATCCAGTTCTAAAATTATGACCTGTAGTAGCACCCTGTGTCCTCTTTCCAATGCCACCAATCTGATCCAAATTGGATTCTCCAAGGAAGAGTTATGTCAAATCTCCCACAGTGACCGGATTATAGACTAGTTCAGTAGAGTGAACTTGTACGACATGCCACGTGTCCCTATTTCGACCTTTGGCTCTGAAAAATATATACAAGAAACTAGAGTCCGTCCTCTTTCTGTACCTTCTACGAAACTTCATCCAATCTCAGGAGAGAAAATTTTATGATGATTTTTCCCCGTCACCTGTTTGGAATGTAATTCAGGAGTCTGCAAAAAGACCAACTTCCTCAGATCATATCTCCGCAAATATAGTGTGAAAAGCTTTAAAATTCGAACCCGAGGTTCAATGCAATTTCTTCTCACATGGGTTTTTTTTTCGCTTCTAAAACATCGTAGAAAAAATGTTATAACGAAAATTCCACAATGACCTATTTGGAGCAGCGATACCCTAGAATCCAAAGCTCTGATACCAAATGTTATGAAACTAGCTCACAAAAAGATAGAAAAGATAGATCAACACCTTAGAATTTACCCTCTTCGATGGGGAAACCTCCTTTACATTACATAAATGAATGATTCTTTGACTATTCAAATGACGAAACCTCCTTTCTATATACAGGAGTCTAAGGAGTCACAATATAACCCGGTCGACCTAACAATAATAATATAAAGGCCCAAAATTAACAATAGAGGGATTCTATGGAGCATAGTAATAACAATATGGGGACAATAGGGGCACAACAATATTAATAAGGGATACAACTACAATAATAATGGGGTAATCACTAGTATTATAGGGACCTAACATGTTATGCATATAACAAGCTTGGACATATAACAAAGGAATGCACGAGAAGATTTCGAGCACCATACCAAAAGAAGAAAACATCGTCGCAATCAAAGATATGGAGGAAGAAGGAAGTACAGTCAGAAAAATGTGGCAGGGCACAGTGTACAGACATAACAGACTCGGGGGGAGTTGAAAGTGTGAAACCTTATTGTTCTAAATCTCATATGCAAGTTTCACGAAGACAAGCTGCGTATATACGCGAGTTCGAAGCTACATAGTCGCGTATATGTTAGTTTGAGGAAAATCAATGGGACAGACTCAGGAAAAGGGGTCTGATATGGTTTAGTCAATCATCTGCTCTGTTTGATGTTGGTTACAATCAGCTGATGATGTGTGGAAATCTGTTGGTACTTAGAAGTACTTTTGATCCTCACAAGTTAACTTGATGTATATCTAATTGATGATGATGCTTTGATACTTCTTGCTGATATATGCATGATCAGATCTGACCATGAACAGATGGAGTAGGTTCAAGGGGAGCATATGCTTCGAATAATGCATTATTGGCATTATGGTTAAAAGTCTTTGGTGATGATGCCTATGTGGCTAAATGATACATCTTGCTATCTCATAAGATACTTGGGGTCACATTGTTGGTATTCAGATCAGATTCATGGATGATCACTTATGTGGCATATTATTGTTGGTTGGCCAAGAGAATGGTATTACAGGATACAGGACTGGATGTTGTGGACAGATGCTTATGGTGCAGATCATATATGGTGTATGATAGTTGTTGATGACTATCATGGTCTTGTTTAGATTGTTGGTCTTTGTTATAAGAGTCATGTATATCATTTGATGTAAACGTCATGCAAAGACCTAAATTGTAACCCCACTATTCATGGGAAGGATGATGTAATAATTTCTATTTTTCAATCATGTATAAACAAATGGTATATCCCCACTTGGTTGGGAGATGGATGTATGTATGAGTCATTGGTGATAGGAAGGTCATTGGTGATGTATGTATAGAGTCATGTTATTCTCTTGGAAACTATTTTTGTAGACTCGGCTTGTGCTCAGGGGGAGCATGGATGGTTTAGTGCATCTCAGCATGTACAAAGGGGGAGCTCAATCAGAGAATTCAGCGTGTACTCAGTGGGAGCATGGACAGCATAATGTATTGGTCTGCACTTTGACCTTGATGTCAAAGGGGGAGAGTGTCTCAGTGTTATGATTGCCATCAAGTCCAAAGGGGGAGATTATTGGCATTATGATACAGGTGTTGTCCTTGACAGCAACTCATTCAGATGAAAGATCACATTATAGCAGGTAAACAACAAAGAATTACAGTTCAGACTACAAAGAATGAAGAAAGAGAGGTATACGCAGGTTCACCTTGACCAAGCTGCGTATACACTCAGGTTAACAGAACAAAAAGGAGCGTATAACGTACACACACGCTTTCACAGAAGGAAAAGCGCATATACCTTGGAAAACTAAGTTTTTGGTCCAAAGTATTTGATCCAAGGTATTGGTCCAAGGTATCTGGTCTGAGGTATTGACCCTAGGTATTTGGTCCAAGGTATTGGTCCTAAGTGGTTTTGGTCCATGGTATTGAGAAAGGCCTAAGACTATAAAAGGAGGAGAATATCATTAGGCCATGGTGTGCAAGTACTGAATATCTGATGAAGTGTGAGATCCAGTGTGCAGGTTATGGGTTTGTGATGCTTTGTTTGATCTGAACTAAGGATGCACCTATGTGGATGATTATGGACGATGGATAGGGATCTTAAGGCTTGGAATGTACTATCATTATGTGGTTTGATCATGGATAGACTAGATCTAAATACTGACGCATTTTTTATTTTGCAAATGTTATGATCTGGGTATGACTGAATTCTGAAATCGCTGTGAAGTTTTTAAGTTAGTATTTGCAGATCTATACGCGGGTTCGCTTTGGTAAAAGCGCGTATACACGCTGGTTCGGCTCATCGGAGTAGCGTATACATTATGAAATATGATATCTGAATTTTCAGTTGGTTCTAGTGGTTGTTGCAGAATTTTGGGTTCTACTCTGTGTTCTAGTGACTATGTTTTGATGACAGGCCTTCAGTGATTCAGTTGTGGGTGATTCAGAGATTAATGATTGAGTATTCAATGTTTGGTTAATGCAATGGTTGTATTGCAGTGGTGATTGATTTTTAGCTTCAATGTTGTTGATGGGTCTAGTATGAAAATTGGATGAAACATGGCCTTGAGATTATGGTGTTGTGTTCCAGGAGTATCCAGTCTGGAAATTTATGAAACGTGGTCGCTGGAGAAAGAGAGAAGGTCGTAGCCTTTTGTAGGTTGATGCCTATGTATTGGTAAACATATCGGCCAATACGAGATCCAGGGGGTTGGAGCTCCCTTCTAGTAGTAGCTGGAAAACGAGTGAAGGTTGGAGCCTTCAGTAGGCCAGCACCTACGTACTAGTAAACAGATCGGCTAGTACAAGAGGTAGGGGGTTGTAGATCCCTTCCAGTAGTAGTTGGAGAACGAGAGAAGGTTGTAGCCTTCTGCAGGTGGGTGCCTAGGTATTGATATGATTGTGCACCAGTACAAGATCATAAACATGTTTTTCTTATATTAAAAGGAAGACAATAGCAGGTGATTTTTGTCCCGCATTGAGTTTCCACCTTATATCCTGGTGTTCATGTGTGTTTCTTATGTGTGATGGTTCTTTCTGATATTAGTGCACATGGTTGTTGTTTATACGGTTAATGAAGTACTGATTAAAGATCAGCATATGATCAATTAACTGAATCATAAGTTTGCTTGATATATGTTGGTTGCTTTAAACACAGTTGCGCGTACACGCGAGTTACCTTCAGTGAAGTAGCATCTATGAATTTGAGTATGAAAATAAAAAGATTATTGATTTGACTAATACTAATTCTCCCCCCTCTCAGTATTATTTCCAACATAGGGACCATGAGATGACTCCAAGTGAGGCGGGAACAAAGGACCATGAATTGCGGGAGATTCTAGATAGGGAAAATCTAGATCTAGAGAAATTTCTAGAACAAGGAACGACCAAAGGAGTGGACTCCCTGCCCAAAGAGGAATATGACAGGGTTCAATAGCTCTTCCTATGGAGATCACAAACGAAGGGAACTGGAGTCAAAAGAAATCATGAAAGCCAGGAACATAGAGGGAGCAAAATGATGGAGGAGACACAGGCACAATCTCCAAAGAACCCAGGTAGGAAAAGAGGAAGAAAAAGATAGAAGGAGTTGTTGAACGAATGTGGGAAACTATTGATTAACTTAGGTAAGGTGAAAGAGTTTACCAGTTACTCCTTTACAAACCTTTCTTAGTGAAGCTCACAACTTGGAATATTAGAGGCATAGGAAATAGAAGGAAACAAAGAAATCTCAGTGCTAGAATAAAAGAAGAAAAACCATATATAGTTTTTATTCAGGAGACAAAATGTTCGATGGATAAGATTATAGAAATTCATAATAAATGGCTAATCAAGTATGAGTATCTAGAGGTTAAAGCAAAAAACTCAACGGGGGGATTCTCACGCTGTGGAATCCACAGAAATTTGGAATCCTAAATGCTGAGGCATCTAGGAACTATCTTTCTTTGGTTTGTCAACCTTTAGGTGATAAGGAGATATACATGATCACAAATGTCTATGGACCTCAAAAGCAAGAAGACAAACTCAAGCTTCTCACCTCCCTGGAGGAACTAAGAGCAAGACACCCTAATATGCCATGGATCGTTGCAGGAGATTTCAATATGATAAGATCTCTTACAGAGAAAAAAGGTATTATCAGACAACTAGGTAGAGACTCCATGGCCTTCCAGAACTTCATAATGAACATGGGGTTAGTGGACACCGGAACAATAAATGGGACCTTCACCTAGAACAACAAAAGGGGAGGAGCTTCATAAGTCGCATCTAGACTAGATAGATTTATTATCCCAAAGGACCGCTTTCTCTTAGGCCCTACCATAACAACTCCTATTCTTCCCTTTGGAAGTTCAGATCATTGGCTGGTACAACTGGAAGCCACTTTTATTGGTACACCAAGAAACGGACCTTTCAGGTTTGAGAATGCTTGGCTCTCTCATCCTAAATTCACCAATAATATTGACAAATGGTGGAGAGAGGATCTAAACATTCAAGGCACTAGAATGTTCCTGCTCCAACAGAAACTTAAACATATCAAATCCAAGCTTAAAGGTTGGAACAAAAAGGAATTTGGCAATATCTTCAAAGCCAAAAGAGAAGCTGAGCAAAAACTCCAGGAGATCAATCAGATCAACATCATAAAGGGCTTTACAGAGGAACAGAAAATGCTAGCTGATTCTTTGCAGGAAGAATGGGAAGAACGGTGCTTGCAAGAGGATATTTTCTGGAGACATAAGTCAAGGATTCAGTGGATTAAAGAGGGAGAAAGAAACACGAAGTTATTTCATAAATCCACAATGGATCAAAGGGCACAACAGAATCACAAATCTAAAAGACTCTCAAGGGAGAGAAATCATTTCTCACATAAACATGGAATCTCTCCTTGTACAACATTTCCTCAGTATTGCAGAGGAGCCTTTAGGGGATAGATCTAGGTTCATCAACCATTTCACTCAATATATCCCTAAGTTGGTTACCGGAGAAGATAACCACAATCTTAACAGGCCAGTGTCGGAAGAGGAGGTTAGTGAAGTGATCAATGAAATGCAAAATGGAAAAGCTCCAGGCCCGGATGGGTTTAATGTAGACTTCTTCAAAGCATGTTGGAAAATAGTCAAACAGGATATCCTTGAGGTGGTGGAAGACTCAAGAAGATCCAAAAAGGTTCTGAAGGCGTTTAATGCTTCCTTCATAGCTTTGATCCCAAAAAAGGAAAATGCCATGACTCCAGATGGCTTCAGACCCATAGCCTTATGTAATGTGTTGTATAAAATTATTTCCAAGGTGATCGCCAATAGACTGAAGCCCCTTTTTCCAGCTCTCATCTCAGAGGAGCAAACAAGTTATGTGAAGGGAAGAGAAATCCTCAATAATATCATCCAAGCTCATGAGGTGGTACAATCACTCAAAAGAAACAAACAAGCTAGTATGATCATTCAATTAGACCTAGCGAAAGCTTATGACAAGCTATGTTGGTCTTACATAAGGGCAGTTCTAAAAGCCTATGGCTTCGACCAAAAGTGGATAAGATGGGTTATGGCACTAGTCACCACAACTAGTTACTCCATCCTACTTAATGGCGCTCCTTCAAGACTCTTCACACCCTCTAGAGGTCTTAGACAAGGGGATCCGCTCTCACCCTTCCTCTTTGTTCTCGTGATGGAAGGGCTTGGTAGAGTGAATAAAATGGCTAATGTTGAAGGAAGAATCCAGGGCATCAAACTCACCTTGGATGGAGCGACAAACACACATAAACAATTTGTGGATGATGCAATGTTGCAGGGCTTACCTACAGTCAGGGAAGCCAGAATGATTAAAAAATTTTGAATGACTTTGCTATGGTTGCTGGCACAGAGGTAAGCCTCAACAGATCAAAAGTTTTTTTTCTTTAACACTGACATTGCTATTCAAAGAAATATCACCATAATTCTTGGGTTTCAAAGGGACCGGTTACCTTCCAAGTATCTAGGCATACCTCTCATAGATAAACCTCTCAGCAAGGAACTGTGGGAGCCAATTATAAATAAACTGGAGGAAAAAATTCGAAAATGGACATGCAGGTCTTTAAACTTGGCGGGGCACCTTGTGCTCACACAGGCTGTCCTGAAGGCCATTCCTATATTTATGTTCTCAACTCTTCCTGCTCCTAAAGGAGTTAAGCAATAGATCAGGAGCATACAAAGGGACTTTCTATGGGGCAAAGGAGAAGAGAAAAATAAATGGCCTTTGGTAGCCTGGGACAAGATCTGCAAACCCAAGAGCCACGATGGCTAGGGGCTTCATGATCCTAAAACCATCAACAAGGTTTCGGGAGCTAAACTCTAGTGGAGATGGATCAAGGAATCAGCAACTCCTTGGGCTAAGCTTTGGACACAAAAATATGCCAAGAATTGGCAGGAGAAAGATCACATTAGAATGTTAGGGCACATTAAGGGCTCCCACATTTGGAACCTTGCCTGGGAAAATAAAAGTATTGTTCAGCAACATAGTTTCTGGGAAATTCAAGCTGGGAACCTAGCACAAGTTTGGGAGGACAACTAGCAGCAGGAACCTAATTTGTATAAGTAAGAATTAGTAGCTCTCAAGAATGACACAGAAAACAAAGGTATACTTATGGTAAAAGACTTCTGGGACCAGGAAAGGAACAATAGAAAATGGAGAACTTGGAAGGAACTAGGCCACAGTGAAGAGAGTCCTCTGAGGGCCCATGCAGACTCTCTTACCCGGTATTTAGAGCATAGGATGATTCTGGTATCATCCTTGCCTAACCAACTAAGATGGGGAAAGAACACTAAAGGAAACTTTAACCTCAAAGAAGCTAAATAGGTAGTAACAGGATTTAACTATCTAAATCCTAATCAAGTTTGGAAGAATCTTTAGCAGAGCCCCCACTGGATGAAAATAAAGTTATTTATTTGGCTAGTTCATCAAAGGAAAATCTTAACTTGGGAGAATCTTATGAGAAAGGGCTTCACTAGACCATCTAAATGTCACCTTTGTGGTTCACAAGAGGAGAAGATGGATCACCTTCTCAACCTTTGCCCTTTCACCTCCATCGTGTGGGAATGGGTGGCCTCAATCTTTAGGCACACTGGTAGGGACAGACTCAACATCTCCAACACTTTGAAGAATTGGAGGAAAAACTTCTCAAGGAATGAAATTATTAATAAAGCCTGGACCCTGGTTCCAGGCTTTGTCATTTGGAATGTCTGGAAAGAGCGCAATAGTCGGATCTTCAAGAACAAAGCAAGCAAGCCCCAGCACATAATTGACCAAATTTTAAGGCAGCTCAAAGATACAGTCAGTAGCTTGTTGATGACACTTCCTAAGGACCCTCCTCTACCCCAAGATGCAAGTATTCTACTACATTTGCGTCTCCAGTCCATAAGCCCTCAGGGCATTATCGAGGAAGTGAGCCAAATAAACTCAGATATAAACATTTAGTAGCCTCCTCCATATGGTTTCTTAAAGGTCAATATAGATGAAGCATCTAAGGGCAACCTAGGGTTAGTTGGTTTTGAAGGTGTTATAATAAATGAACAGGGGCAAATAAAGAAGATCTTGCATGGGCACTTGGGGAAGGCCACTAATAACATGGTGGAACTCATGACCCTAGAGCAATGCTTAGAAAAATTGGTGGATTCAGATTCACATAATGTCATCATTGAAGCAGATTCGGAATTGATTATTAGAGCGACCAAGAAAATATGCAATGGTACATCACGGGATAAAGTGTCGAAGCACTGGAAGCTCTCACAAGTCTTTCACCGTATATACTCCCACCTGCAAACCTTAAAAACTGTAAGCTCTGTCCACGTGAAAAGAAAAGCTAACATGGTAGCAAATCGTTTGGCGAACGAAGGAGTGATTAATAAGGAGAGAGACACTCGATGCGTCTGGGAGTTGTTACCCCCGGGCAAAATATTAGAGGATTGTCCCTGTCAGCCTACCAAAGATATGCAGCAATGGGAAAGGTTTAGATCAGTGGAGGAAGACCAAGGATACAATGGCGTGAGGACCGATTCTGGAAGTGCTACAGGTGTGTCGTCTCATTGATCACTTGGTGGATTAATGGTGACACATTGATTCAGCAAAAAGCAGAGAAACTGGGGTTTAAGAGTAAATCCATCGAAAAGAAAAAGATCAACGGCGTATGGAGGAAGGACCGGGAAGCATTCGATGAGTTAGATCGACGGTCATCACTCGGTGAAAGAGCACGTAAGTTAATTCGTGAGGAAGTGGTTTCTCGTACCACAAGTGGTATATCGAAAGGGGTCTAAGTGGTAACTGGTATTGCGAGGATGGCCTCCAATTCCACTCTTCAAGCAATAGGTAGCAGCGAGGAGAAAAGAGGATACCGCTTTTCGAGCGGGTATTCCTCGAGCTACTTGTCCACCCGAAATCTGCATGGACCATTGGATCCACGAAGGGTATATCAACGGTGGAGGGTCGGGTGTGCAAGTGGTAGGTCAGATGAGAATTTACGATTCAACGTTAGCCATTGATCGTTGATTTAGTTGAACGAAGGATGTCAGGGCATTGTACTGGGAATGCGGACTTGTCATTTTTTATGGTAGCAAATGTAATAATTTTGAAATCTGACCTTTTGGGTTGCGGATCGGGTTTTTGTGTATTACCTGTGTTAGCCATATCTCCCAATAGGGGGGATGGTTCTGAGTTTTAAAGATTTAAAGCCAACTCTGCTTCAGATAGGTCATGTGGACCATTTTTTGGTAAATGCAAGGAAGTTTGTTTACCTTGTAAAATATGTAATGTACTTGTTTCGGTTAATAGAAAGATCCATTCTTACTTGACCAAAAAAAATAATTATTTCCAAGTAGTTGTTGAGACTAAATTCGATTTTAATTCACAATCTAATTGAAGGACAAATTAAATTGGAATATTCTTGTTTCCATATTTCAACAGTGTGCTTAAAATTTTAGGTCCTCGTTGCTTTTCAAGTTTCATGTATGTTTATTTGCATTATTAAGTTGTGCTCTTTAGAATGGTTTAATCATCTTAAGTCCAAGAATAAATATTTGTCATGGACTACTCAAGCAATAACCATCATCATAGTCAAATTTACGTAATAAATACATTACTAAATATGGTGTTCATGGATCCTTTGAAAACATGCTTGTTCAAGCTCATGTTTGAACTAATGATGTTTTGGTTACTTGGATGGAAGGCCACTCAGATGGAGTGAACTACTGCGCATCCAACTTGTTGGATGCATTTAATGCAAAGCAGTGACTTTACATTTGCTCACAAAAGGAAAACATTTTATGCCTTCTTATTGCAGATGCTTGTATTGGACTTTGCCTTAAGAATCTAGTGAATTTGAATGTGGAGTTGCAAAATTCCTCGATGGAGGGCTTGCATGAGTGCACTGTGGCTTGTAGTTTTGACTTGAAATGATTTTGTTGGAACTATCAAGCATATTTAGAAAATCAAGGTTGCAATCTATGATGGAGGTAGATATACATAAACCAAAGTGCTTGGAAGACCAGGGTATTGAGGAAGAGGAAAAACAAGAATAGCAACAACATTAACAAATGATGCAAAATTATATGTTGATTTGGAGACGAAACATTTTTTAATTGTACATGGAGGCAAATTTGGTGCTTGGTGTTGGTACAAAACTATAGCTTTGCTAGAATAAATCAAGTTCAAAGCTAACGCAATTAAGCATACTAGCTTTGGCATATAATCGCAACCTTTGCTCAACATGTTAAACCATTAATAAAGTTCTTTGAAAAGCTTGGGGATGAAGAGAAGGTGATTCTGGTTGGCCATGAGGTTGAAAGTGCATGCATATCATATGCAATGGAACATTTTACATCAAATATTGCTAAAGATATCTTTATTTGTACTACTATGGTTATCAATGAACAAAGAACATTTGATATAGTCTCTAAAGGGGCTAAGAACTTATATTGTCTTTTACTGAATGTATTATCTTAGTGTTTATACAAGTTTACATTTTCAAACTATCTAAGAAATAATATTCACGAATATAAAAGATGATGATGTAAAGGGCATGTATAGTAAGGCAATATAACTTCTTGAAGGTGCATTTACGAATGTTTGAAAAGTCTTACTCTTTGGTGGTGAGATTCAACTCTGGCTTGTTATGGCCTCCAATGCTTATAATCGCCATCGTGATTGTATTGCCCTTTACAAAGCTTAGAGAAAACCTATCCAATTGTTGGCATTCGTAAGAAGGCTGTCGGTTTGAATTATAGTCTTAAGGCACAAAAGTTGAAAATTAAAGAGGATTCGATGGTGACCTTTCCTCTACTAAATTCAAACTATAACAGTTCGAAGAATTCATGGGGCCATATGTATAGAAATCAGAGTTAGAGAAGGAAAAGGTAAAAGTAGGACAAGGGATGCAAATCCCATAAGTGATATTTCAAAGGAGTTTGTGTGTAATGAGATATGGTTCAAAATTGAAGGTTGATGGTACTAGTAAAATCGTGGATGCTGATCCTAACCTGGAAGTTGGTTGTAATCGATAATAATTATCAGAGTTTGAGACATTCCTTGTTTATCTCCTGAAAAGAGATTAGGGCATTGTATGTCATCTTTGATGATATGAGTTCCTTATAACACTACCATCTGGAAGTTTTGATCATGTTGGTGTTTCTTATCATCTCATAAAGTTGTCTAGGGATTGTGAAGTTATAGGTGACCATGCATATAATGATAACAAAACTAGAGAACTCAAGGGATTTCAAGGGTAATGTAATTCAAGGGATTTCTAATGATTGCAATCTTCATTATCATTATTGTGAAGAGTTGTGGAAAGTTGCGATAATATTGCAAGGAACTGAGGAAAGTTGTGATTATATCGCAAAGAGCTGGGTGAAGCTGCATAAATCGCAAGTAAGGGAGGCAAATTTCACTCAATCGCAAGGAAGGGGATGAATTGTGATAGTAAGACAATTTGCAATGTTGGCTCAAATTGTGATAGTGTGACAAATTTCTCATGTTGAAACAAATTATGATATTAAGACAAAGTGCGATAGTGAAGATGAATACAAAATGTTGGTTGTAAATTGCAACAAGTGAAGGCGTGTTGTGATGGTGAAGACAAATTGGTTCCTTTTAAAGGAATGATGGTGCTTTAAGGTGAACAATCATCAAGGGAAAATGCTCCAGAGGACAAGAAATGGCCCAGGGCCAATACCAAGATTCAATAGAATTTTGTTTGCTTTTGGAACTAGATAATTTCAAATTGGTCATCAACTAGTCCAACATGAAGTAATGTATTCCATATCCCTCCTTGTTATCATGAGGAATACTTGATAGACCGAATCAACTTGACCTCATCCTGCTCTTACCTATACATATTTATTTGCTACCTACAACTTTATTACCTTACCACCTCTCATATCACTGTCTTTCCTGCCGCTCATATTTTCACCCTGGCAACTCCTATTGCTTCATTAACTGGTGGTTATTCAATAAGTGCTTTAACGAGAGAAACTGGGTATTGAACCACTCATTCCAAAGGATTTTTATGAAACTGATCTAAAACGCATATAGGGTTAGCTAGTGCAAAATTGCATTGGTCTTAATCCTCATATGAATCAATAATATAATAGACCTCATGCAAATATATGGATTTGTAAAGGTTCATATGATCGTGACCAACACAGTAAAAGACCCAGATCTTAGGTTATACAAACCACATATATCATCGTTGCAGGAGGTGGAGAATGGAATTAAGAAGCTGAAAATAGGAAAGGCAAAGGACTTGGTTGAACTTCAAGCAAAGTATCTAAAATGGGGAATGCACGCTCTTGCACCGTACATCATGGAAATATTTGACAACATCATTCAGTAAGGATTCCCAAAAGGCTGGACAACTAGCCTAACAATACCCCTTTTTAAAAGTGGATACATTACTAATCCATCCAACTATAGAATAATTATGATCAATCCTTTGTTTGCAAAGCTTTTCAGCAGCATGGTAGAAAACATAATTAGTAAGTGGGCAGAAGTAAAAGAAAAGAGGGCAAGAGGAAAATCGGGTTTTAGGCTGAAGCATTCTACAATGGATCATGGTATCACGTTCAGACGCATTGTTGAGAAGGTTTGGGAGGACAAAGAAGAATTATTTTGCTGCTTTGTTGAGTTCAAAAAAGCATTTGACACAATCCCTAGGGAGAAGTTGTGGCGTAGAATGGAAGAACTTGAAATTATTGTGCATTATAGAGTCATTATCCATAGACTTTATGAAGAAGTGAAAGTCAAAATTTGAACCTCAGCAGGTATTTCAGAAAGCTTTAGAAGTGACATTGGAGTCAAGCAAGGTTGCCCTCTATCCCCTACACTTTTTGGTTTATATATCGATAAATTGGAAGAGTGGCTAAATTTGCAAGGTGAAGATGTGTTTGGTTGGGGGAGTTTGTGATAAAGCTTCTTTTATATGTTGATGATATTGTATTTATTTCTAAATCGGTCCATGGAATGCAAATGCACTTATATTCCCTTGATCATTTTTGTAGAGCAGTGGGGATGCAATTCAAGACTATCAAGACCAAAATAATGATTTTCTCTAATAAAAGGAAGCAATGCCAACATACTTTCTTCTTTGAAGACAACATCCTTGAAGAAGTAAAAGAGTACAAGTACCTTGGGATTGATTTCAACAACAAACTCAATTAGGAGGACTGCAAAAAGAAGAGACTTTTAGGAGGGTGGAAAGCATTATATGCTCTTCAAAATAGATGTAGAGAGACAGATTTATGGGATTGGAAAACAATTAAAGTGCTTTTTACACTCCTAGTTTTTCGAGTGATGCTATATGGTGTGAATTGTGGGGTAGCAACACCCTCGTCTCAAAATGGAAACAAATTGAGAAAATCCAAAAACGCTTGATCATGTGCAAGTTCAAAATAAAAATTTCAGTACCTTATGAGATAATGTTGAGTGAAATAGGAGCAACTCTCATTGAAGCAATTTCTATGGTTCGGCTCATAAGATATCTAAAAAGAATTGAGCAAATGAGAGTGGGTAGATGGCCTAATGTTATCTTCAATGAAGGCATTAGTGAAAGAAAGAAAACATGGATGAAACAAAACTACATATGGATGCAGAATGGAATATCTACCTCAATGTCCATCCCACAATTAGCAAGGAGCTAAATGATTTTGATATGGAGAAGTTTCTTAAAAAGGTATGGGGAAAAGAGTTGGGTAGAAAGAAGAAATATTACATTGAGGTATTCAACTCTACATGTGATACACAACATAAAGAGTTCATTAGAGCTAGCATTTCGTGGTGGGAAAAGGTCCTTATTGCTCAATTAAGGACCAAATCGCATCAACTTTAGTGTGAAACAGGACCGTGGAAAAGCCCTGAAGAAGCTTGGGAAGAACGAGTGTGTACATTTTGCATGTCTGGGGCTATGGAATGCAAAAAAACAATTCATTTTGGAATGTGATTCATTCAAAGACACCAGAGAAAGTTATGAAAACATGTTATCATTAGTTTCTTGGCATTGTTTTTTTAGCGAGGGTATTGTTGGAAGGTTGGGCCAGCTCATCATATATTTGAATCGGAAAAGGATTGAATTGCAAAAAGCAAAAAACAGGGAACTAATGGTATCATATACTATTTTTAGTCTCGTGGACCTTAAAATATCATTTCATTATCAACAAACAATTTTTCCGAAATGAACCTAACCAGATTTTTTTTTTTGGTCTCGCTGCACTCAGCTAGGTCACGCCGCTATTGATCCTGCTCTTTCGACCTCGACCCTTAGCCATGGCCCCTGTGGATGCAACCTCCGAGGTGGCTACTGCCCAACAGGCCTTCTCCGCCCTTGTCAAATCCTTACCCCCACAGCGCCCTCGCCCAACAATCTCTAAGTTTGTGAAGAAGCTAGATGTTCTGCAAGAGTTGATCCTTCCTCCAGCTCTTCCATTAGCAGAACGAGGTCTCATAAGACAATTCACTGGTCTCTGGCCCTCTCCGAAGATAGTGCAATGGTGGGTCGAACGAAACTAGTCTGATAAAATATAAGGTAAAATGTCCATCCACTTCTGTGGGAAAGGGTACTTCACCTTCCATTTTGAATCAAGAGAAGACAAGGATCTAATCTTTAGAAATGGACCATATTTCATGGACTCCAGAGGCTTATACCTCAACAAATGGATTCCGGATTTCGACCCCGAATTGGATGTCCCCAATGCAGTCTCGGTCTGGGTTCGGCTCCCTCATCCACTGTTGGGAGATGAATCAGTACGAGCCATTGGGAATGTTGTTAGAAGATTTGTTGATCGTTGTGGCCAAAAGATAACATGCAAGCCTACGCCCGCATATGTGTTGAAGTTGATCTCAGAAAAGGCCTCCCTGAGGCCATCAAACTCAAAGTGGATGACTGGATGCACATCCAACAATTAGACTACGAGCAGATCCCGTTCAAATGCAAGGTATGTCACGAATATGGCCATTTTGCCAATCACTGCTCTAAATTAGTTGATGTTGAAAATGTTTCACAAGATGAGCAATGGGAAATGGTTAAGAAAAAAAAGGTTGTCGTCAACCCCAAGGCAAACCCTGAAGCTACCCCTCCCAAGACTAATACAACCACCCCCTCCACCTCATCTCTCCTAAACTCTTCCACCCCCTCCCTTGCCCATCCACTCCCTCCCCCTACTTCATCCAATCCTTTTTCTACCATTTTCCCCCTTGAAGACAACCCCCCTTCCATATCTCAAGTTGATGCCATTGAACCCACCCTCTGCTTATCTCCTCCTCCTTTTCCCATGATCCTCCCTCTTCTAGAACTACCAGGAGTTCTTCTAAAGAGCATGGTGTAACTATGGACACACAAAAAAAATAAGGGCCAGGAAGGAAGTCTTCAAAGCAATAGAGAGATGAAAACGCTCAAAAGGATATTGCCATGGGTATGCAGAACCCCATAGAAACCTACATTTTGGGGCAAAATAATAAAGAATCAGCGCACAAGTAACAAGGAGGGCGAGCAACTCTCCATACCCCTCACACTCAATGATGAAAGTTCTATCTTGGAATAGCAGGGGACTAGGGCACGCCTCCAAAATTGTTGCCCTAAAAGATTTAATAATACATGAAAAACTAGAAATCTTATTGCTACAAGAAATAAAACAAGGACACCAAGAAGTGAAATGAATCATTGGTCAACCAAAGCAGTATAATGGATGCATAAGCGAATCAATGGGTGCCTTCGGGGCAATTGCAACCCTCTGGAATCACAACAGTTGGAAACACATAACAGATATAGTCAGTCAGTACTGGATTAAAATTGCTCTAGAGAGATTAACAGATAACCAAAGGATTGTCATCTATAACATCTATGCACCAATACACTATAGAGACAAAGAGTAGTGTTGGACTTCCCTCAAAACAAACATAGATGAAGAAGGAAGCAGCAATATTATCCTTGGTGGAGACCTCAATCTCATACTCCACTCCAATGAGAAAAGAGGAGGTTGTTTTTCTCATGACTCCTACAGATCATAGTTGGAGACCATCATGCAGGATCATGATCTAGTTGACGTTGTTCCAAAAAATTGCAGATTCACTTGGAATAATCGCAGATTGGGCAAAGGTAATATCATGGAAAGGCTTGACAGGATTTTGGTGAATGTCATGCTCCTCTCATCTTACTCCACTACTTATGCCATCGTTCTCCCCTACTCAGCGTCTAATCATTACCCCACAACTCTTGTTTTCGAAGCACACTACCCTTTAGGGCCCATACCTTTTAAATACAGCCCACTATGGAGCAGCATTCCTACTGTCAAAGAGATTGTCAAAAACACATTGTATCAGCACATAGAAGGATCGTCGGGATACATATGGGAAAACAAGTTAAAAAGGACCAAGTACGCCTTGAAGGAATGGGCAAAAAACTACTACACGGAACCTGAGAAGGACAAAATTGAGATAAAAAAACAAATTGGAAAAAATTCATAGCATAACAGAGGAACGAGGGCTCTACCAAGAATATAAAGCACTCGAAGGTGATATCTACTTCCAGCTATATCATGCCAATAGAGCAGAGGAGCAAAAGTGGAGAATAAAATCAAGGTAGCTATGGTTGTAAGGAGGAGACAAAAATTTTGCTTTCCTTCATAAGCAGGCCACTGTCAGGAAATTAGGAAATGTTACCTCCATCATCGATGTTGAAGGCAATCTCCAAACCACTCAAGGAGCTATCAGAAAGGCAGCCTCAGATCATTACAATGCTCTTTTAACAAAAACGAAAGAGGTGGAAGATTACTCAGATCTATTGCAACACCTCCCTACTGAGATCAGTAAGGAAATCAATGAAAACCTGATCAAGGAGATCGAAGAAGAAGAAATAAGAAGAGCTATCTAGACTCTCCAACCAGACAAAGCTCTTGGCCCAGATGGTTTCCCCATTTGCTTCTTCTGAGATTATTGGGGAATAATAGAAAAATATCTTGTCAAAATGATAAATTGGACTCAACGTAAGGGTAAAATTGGAGGTTTCACCAATGCCACCCATCTTGCCCTCCTTCCTAAAGAGAATTGACCTTCATCCTTCTCCCGATTTCGACCCATTTCTCTTTGCAATTCATCTTACAAAATTCTGACCAAAATCCTTGCCTCTCGTCTTAAACCTCTCCTCCCCTCTCTCATCTCTGAAAATCAAGGAGGTTTCTTGGCCAATAGTCAAATTTCTGACTCAATTCTCTTCGTCCAAGAAGCTATACACTCCAACCAATCTAGAAAGGAAAAAGGTTTCATTCTTAAATTAGACTTAGCCAATGCCTTCGACAGAGTTAGACACTCATTCCTCCTTTCTATTCTACAGAAAATGGGGTTTGTTGCGCCCTTCCTTGACCTTGTCAAAGCTTGCATTTCAGGTCCTTGGATCTCTCCTCTCATTAATGGCAGACCAAGGCCATCCTTTCAATCCTCTCGAGGGTAAGACAAGGTTTTCCCCTTTCTCCTTACCTGTTCATCTTGATGGCTGAGTCCTTCAGTAAGGCCTTGGACTACAATCAGCGTGTTGGTCTCATCACAGGTATTAAGTTTGGGTACGGAGTTAAAAACATAAACCACTCTCAATTTGCTGATGATACACTGTTAATGGGAGGAGCCTCCAATATAATAGCTCATTGTTTCAAAGTCCTCCTAGACAAATACATGAGTTACTCAGGAGGTATGGTCAACCATCTCAAAAGTTGCATCTATGGTTGGAACACTTCTGCTCAAGTCCTTCATAACATTGCCAATACTTTTGGGGTCCTTTGCAAATTAGACTAGGGCATTTCGCTTATCTGGGCATGCCAATGAGTGCTAGTACTCTGAAAGCTGAAGTATGAGACACTATCATAGATAAAATGAAATGGAAAGTGCAGCAATGGGGCTCCTCTTGGCTCAATCCAGCAGGCCGCCTAGTTCTCCTAAAAACAAGTCTTTCTTCTTTGCCTTTATACTAATTCACGCTTCTGCAAGCTCCTGGTAATTTTCATCACAAAATGGAAGCCATCCTCCATCATTTTCTTTGGAAAGGGGGGGAAAATGAAAAAAAGAAGTACAATCTTATAAACTGGAAGCAGGTCATTCAAACCCAGGAACGTGGAGGTTTAGGAATTAGATCTCCCAAGCTCCTAAATCTGGCATTTGGTGGCAAGATTGTTTGGAGATTCATTAGCGACCAATCTGCTTGGTGAAAAGTGTGTTGGAAGCCAAATATCTAAACTCTCCAAGACATCACCTCTTGGATTATGATATCCCTAACAGAGTTTGATCTAAAATCTGGAAGTTGTGCAATAAAGCAATCCCCTTTCTTGCCCAAAACATTTCCAAAGTCCCCAAGGGTGGCACCAACATCAAAATCAAAGCAAACAGAATAATGGGATAGCAACCTATCAACAGCAAACCTGGAACTGATCAGATTCTCTCCTTCTTTGACAGCATAGGGCTTCATTACTTGGACCAAATATCTCAGTGGGATACCCAATCTTAGACTTGGATAGGAAGGACCTTTCCAGCCATACCCATAGACCTCGAAGCAAGTTTTGCTAATCTCCAAGCCCACCTCCATAGCATTGCTCCAATAAAAAATCAGCAACGATGGCTTCCATTGGGATCCTTCAAGCTCCAATTACACAATCAAAGTTGCCCACCAGCATATTTGTAACAATGAATACCCCATGCCCATTTGGCCGCATTGGAAAGTTGTCTGGAAATCAGACACCATTCCTAAAATAAAATTCTTCATTTGGGTCCTCATAAAAGGGAAAGTTCTCACATCTGATAATTTGCAAAAACGAGGCATCATTGGTCCATCCTGTTGCCCAAACTGCCAAGCAGCTGAAGAAACCATCTAGCACCTCTTCATCGCTTGCCCCTTTGCCACTACCTGTTGGAAAGAAATATATCTTAACACCAATATCCCCTGGAGCCCCCATAACTCCATTGTTGAAATTTTGCATCTTTGGAAGAAGAACTATCTGTTGCAACGAAAGAAGAAGAATATTTCCAAAAGAGTTTGGGATGCTCTTCCCTATTCTCTCCTGTGGAACATATGGTTGGCAAGAAACCGCGTGGTCTTCAAAGACAAAGAAACCAACACAAGCAAATTATGTAACAAGGCAAGGAGCCTTACATTGGAAACCATCTCAGTCAAAAGTCAAAAGAAAAGCGACATTACTGATATATGTGTTGAAGAAAGGAATTTCATAGGGTATTTGTTGGATAAAAGTAACAGCGACCAAAGCGGGAGTAACGTCAGTAGCCAGTGCAACAACTCTAATAACAATTGGAAAATAAGATTGAAAGATGAGGAGCTTTCCATCTGGCTCAGAAACTGTAACGCCCACTATCTCTTCTTCGATGGGGCCTCCAAATCTAATCCAGGAATGGCAGGGGCTGGTGGAATCATCTACAATGCCAACAGAGATATCAAAATGACTTATGAATGGGGATTAGGCCCTCTCTCCGACAACAGGGTTGAAGCTCTCGCACTATATTAAGGGCTCATCCAGCGTCAAAAATTTGGCATAAACACTGCAATGGTCCTTGGAGACTCGACCACCATCATAAGTCTAATGGTTTACAACCGAAGTGCCTCTAATGTGCTCCTGCAACAAACTATCAATTGGTGTCAAGTTCTTACCCAACAAATGATAGATATCTGTTTCTTCCATGTTCTTTGATCCCTCAACAAGGAGGCCGACACTTGTGACAATAGAGCTTGCACCAGATCCATAGGCAGTCTCCTATGCAACTCCATTGAATCCCAAAATTATTTGCCATGATCAAAAGCAAATCAATACTCAGACCGACTGCCAAATTTATTATTAATATTGAGTACTTTTCCACTGCCGCTCGCAACGTCCTCAAGCAGAATCAGATCCTAGTCGTTGTAAAAATCCACATTGAAATTCTCCATTATGATGAATTTATCACCATATCTCTGAAAATGATTTGCCAATCTCCCTTCTATCCCATCTCCAATGCTGCTCTGTTCCACTCATTCCTCTCCCGTGATCCTTCTCGCATTTTTCTCGTGACTCCCTCCCCATTCTTCCCTACCCCCTTACCAGAGCCCGCCTACATAATTGCGCTCTCCTTCTCTCAGAATCGCATCTCCGCTTCTCCCTGGCTGCATCTGCTCCATCTATCGTTTTCTCTCGACTGATCTTCTGCTCCGAGCCTTCGTTCCCCTTCCCTCATTTATGTTTATCCTCCTCCAAGTTTCTTCTTCCTAGGCTTGTTGGATCAGCAATCTTGCAGCACACTGACCTCACTGTGCAAGGAGAACTTAGATTGGCCATACACAATGGCGAGAAAGGAGGACTGCTTACACTGTGTCGATCTGCAAGCAGAACTGGAACAAATTCGAGCTCACCATAAGATTTTGGACACCAAAATCGACACCTATGCCCAAATCACTAAGGAGAGGCATGAGGCCGACCTCAATCTCTTTCTCCACGGAGTTTCTTCCCTTCAGGAGCAGTTCAATGACCTCTCAAACAAATGCAGTCATGTCCAAGAGTCCATCGACATTTTGAAGTTCATCATGGAAAAAAGTAACGCTCCCAGCACCAACTCTTCAAATTTAAGGAATGCAAAAGCTGAAGGCAATCCTAAAGATTCTACAACCCACCAAATCAATCATATAAACATAGACTAAGCATGACTTGCAAATTTTGTTTCTTACTGTTTCAGTTTATTAGAATCTATACTTGTTCAGGTTTTCCAAAAGTCAAGAATGACAGAAGCAAAGAGGAGTTTTGTCTTCCTTGTAATATTTCCTTACTTTGCTTCCTGGGCATAATGCCCTGTAACACTGGATCTTAGCCTCCCCAATCTTTTTTGGAATACAAATAGTAAACGATTATGTAACAAAAAAAAAATTCCAAAACAAACCTAAAACAAGAATTTAGGCATCCACGAGGATGAATTTACAAAATATCATGTGGAACTATGTTGGAATTGTTTGATCCATTAATGGTCTTAAAATAGCTAAAAGTCTTTGGATGAATTAAAACTTTGAGTGGGAAGATCATTCATTTCAATTTGGGTGGAAGTCATATAATTTGGTTCACAGGTCTTTTGTTGATCCCGTTCGCTAACAACAAAATATAATATATCCACATTGAACAAGCCATAGATAAAAAAGGGAAAAGCAAGAAAGCTTGCATAAACAAGTCTCGCTAGCAAGACATGTTGCAAGTTTATGTGCAAACAGGGTCATGCTATGCTACGATCATAGGAAACCATATATACTTTCATGGTCATATTGTGACTGGTGTGGGGATGGGAATGTAATTCTTTCGATGTTTGCAACACAATATGGTGTAAAGAATGTATATTCCATAATAACGTTGGAAATTGTAGATCATGCACCCCTACTTGTTGCTAGAATCCACCTTTCAGTCAACATATAATAATGATCAATGCGAAATTTGAAGAAGATAATGAGGAAGAAGCTACAATTTTAGATGATGCTATTGTTGATGGCCAAGATGTTGCAACAGGCTTGATAAGGTCATGTTTTCTATTTCTATGTAACTCTTTGCTTTTGGTTAATAACTCTTCTTTTGAGGAAATTATTGACATAGATATTGTCAATGAAATCATAGATGTTGCAAGGGAATCACGGGAAAGATGAAGAAATTCCTCTTAAGAGAAAGAGCTTTGAAAATTGGTCGTGAACTGCAATTATTACATGGTATGCACATAATTGATAGAGTCATGAAGAGTGTTCGAAGTTCTTTGTTGAAATGCACACTGGAGGTTTTAAACCAAATCAGTCCTCATTTCCAAGGGTTCTTAAGGCATACACCAATATTGTAGCCATTGCGTAGGGAAAGAAAGCCCATTCATAAAATAAGGTTGCATGAGTGGTCGCTACTGTTATATGATTTTGCAAGTTGCCACATCAAACCTCATGATATTTCTTTTCTCATATTGTAAACATGATTTTGTCATGAAAATGTAAAATACCAAAGTCACATAAGAGCCATAGGAATAACGTGAGGTAATTTAATAGTCAAGGGGAATGTGAAGAGTCACCTACCCATTTGTATAAATGTATCTTTATGCCTCTATGGTGGGGGATTCTAGCACTTGAGTTCTTTTTGCATCGAGAGAGTTGTTAGCACTTAGGTAGATTTGACCACTCTTGCTCTTAGTAATTTTAGGTTGAGTTGTGGTGAGGCTAGGGGCTTATCTTGGAGATGATATGAGTAGCATGCATTCCATTATTGGATTTTGATTGACCTGTAGTACATGTACTTGAAGTTGTAACATTATCAATGAGAAGCTCTTCATCCTTGGAATCGATTCTCATGCACTCCTTTAATGGTTGTAATGGCTATCTAATACTCCTATTATGTGTGCATGTTTGCTTTTACATGAGTTGTATGTTAATGAACTAATTCATGGCTTACTACTCATAAGTTTGCTGGAATCTTTGCTTTTTCATTCCACGCTAACACTAGTAATCTATTGGGAACTATGTTACAATTAACTTCTAGTATTCTCTTACTCTTGTATGTCTCAAATGGGTTTAGTTAATTGTTTCCTCTTGGGATATACTTATTTTTCTAGTTCAGTTGTTATATTCTTATATCTAATACTTAAAGTTATTACTTGTGAGTTGGTTTCGTCCTTATTTTCCAAGTATTTCATACTTGTACTTACCTTACCATCTCTTCATTTGAAAGCCAAGAGGAAACACATATGGTGGTAGCTAGGCCCGCATACTAGATGGGACTCCTATCCCAAACGGTGTGAGGTTTAACTGGGACTTCACATCAAGGAGGTCCCATTACTATTGGTGGTACATTTTACCCCGTCAACACCACCCAATATAACCCTAATATCTCTCTCTCTCTCTCTCTCTCTCTCTCTCTAAGGTGTAAAGGTTTTAGAGTTTCCAAGATATATTGAGACTTTTAAAAATGGTTCACGACAAAGTTCACATGAGAGCAATTATAGTTGATGCTGGTGTTTTCACGTTATAGTCCCATTAAAGGTGGTTATACTAAACAATTCATTTCAACAAAGGAATATCTTTAGTTCTTAGAGTTAAAAGAATATTACCAGATAAATTATTGTCCAAAATATCCAATCCCCTCAATGAAGTGTGAACGAAGTGAGCTTAAGAATTAGAATTTTCAAGAGCCTGCCATATAGAAAATTCTATGATATATCCAATAATGCAAGCACATGTGAAATTCAATATCTACGTGGGTAGATAATTCACATTCTTCATATATGCGTGTACAATTTCTACAAGCAAACTTGTGTTTTTTATCCTTTAATTTTTAATTATAACTTCACCTAGCATCATCTCCTCCTCATGTAAAGTTCCTACAGATGTAATAATTCCTTATGCGTGAAAGTCTACTCTCTAATTTTTAAAGGATTATTTTAAGTAGTGTAATTTTCTTTGAATAAGAGCGATAAATTACTTGGCATTTACAAATCCTAGTTAATGGTAATTATTCTTGTCACTCATTAACAACCAAATTGTAATATTTTTTACCAATTTAAAAAAGAAAAACTAATGAAAATTTTGCATTTTCATGGATAATGAATGTGATGCAAAATTGCATTCACAACTTTCTTCACGTATTTATAAAAGAAAAGGCTATTTTTTAAGTGTGGTCTTAATTAGGATTATAGGCGTCTCTATTTTGGAATAAGGCTTTTTGAATTTTAATTTAAGTAGTGCAACCATATAAATTAAATGGTTGGTAAATACCAACATGCATCAATTCATAATAAACACCAAAACATCTCACATTGCTAAAATTTAAAAATAATAAAAACTAACTAAATTATAACTTTTTGTTTTAAATTATTATTATTGTTGTTAATTGTAATTTTTTTTTTTTGAATTCTATTAACTACAAAAACTAGGAATCACATAGAGGGTTACAATAAGTCAAACCAATCTTTCACAAAGGGGATCAGACCATAGCGAAAAATATACTCTTCCCAGAGAAGAGAGAGACAACTGAGAGCTAACTGAAACTAGAAAAACGAGATTAATACTAAGTTACTAGCCTAACCGGCCTCTTACAAAAATAGCTACAGAACTTATTCACAAACCAGAACCATATAAAAGTTAAGCTAAAGGGTCGAAATCTAAGCTTGCCACAAATATAGGAGTTGTTGGATTTGTCGAAGGTCTTCTTACTGCTAGGGGCATGTTGACATGATGTTCCATCCTCTCCAATTTGTGATCAAAATCCTTTAGATGCCTGTGCAAGTGATCCATAGAGTGAAGAATGTCCAACTGAGACTCATGTTAGCCCATAAGAGTTTGCCTGAGAAGGAATTTCATTTGCCAATATAGATCCACCTTTTTCCTCTATTGATTAAATCAACCCCTCATATGGCCAATGTCAGGGATCCACACAACCCACTCTGCAAGGACTTCTATATCTAAGAGGGAATTATGTGAGAAGAGGCTCCCCCCTTAGATCTGGCTAGTTCTTCCTACACATGGGTCAGAGTGTGCTCCCAATAACGTGTTGTAAAATCCTCAATTTGGTGTGTCCTCGATGGGCCCACTCTTGATAATAAGTGGTCCATTTTCGGACTTTAGCCCTTTGTCATGGCATGGTGACATGGGAACCTGGAGACCCAAAAGTTAAATCATGTTCTCCCCCGACCAAGAGAAATACAATCCACATGGTTTTTCCTCATACTGATATAGCTAGACGTTAAAAAGTGGATGAACCAATTACTTGTTTTAATGGAGATATTTCTAGTTATGCCCAGGTGTACAGATGCAGTCGAAGCACACAATCCCCAACCCAACTTTTGAAGACCAAGTAATGCAATGATGGGTATGCCATCAAACAATTAGAACAGTCACTTAAACACTACCTAGGGAAAAGAGAGGCACCAACTATACTACTTGAGTAGGTGGTAGAATGCCAATAATATAACATAACACCCTGAAACACTAGGAATTCACATGCCACCAGACCCCATAATATCACCCAACCCCAAAACAGGCTCTATAAGATCCCAAGAACACAACCAATATAAAAAAAAAGGACCTAACACCTTGATTGAAAACCACAAACATCACCAAGAAAGGATATGATCCCCCTCAACCTCCATGTCCTTTCCCAATAGCCAACCTTCAGGTGACAGGAGTTGCATAAAAAAATCCCAACAAGCATAACACCCCAACGAACAAAAGAGAGTGAAAACAAAACTACTAAATGTAATAAAAAAATGCACCCATGAGCTGAGAAGAGGGATCATTATAGA
Source organism: Pinus taeda (assembly GCA_000404065.3). Taxonomy (NCBI): domain Eukaryota; kingdom Viridiplantae; phylum Streptophyta; class Pinopsida; order Pinales; family Pinaceae; genus Pinus; species Pinus taeda. The sequence continues at coordinate 41,938 of APFE030331315.1, read as the reverse complement.
AGTCGACATGTCCTAACGAGAGATATGGATTAGTCTGACTTGTGTGTTAGAAGAGAGGAGAAAAAAACAAAAATAGTTTCCCATAACCACAACTCCAAACATAATTACCACTTACTAAAATTGTCCGCCAAGGATGAGAGCAAGAGTTGTCCACTCATTGGTGGGCATGCAACAGGTTGGCAAAATCGTCAACATGACTTATTCTCTCATGTCTACTCCTGACCCAACACCTTACATTCCCAGACCCTACTCTTGCATGGGGATCTCTAAATGAAGACTAAATTCGTTCGCCCACTACCTGGACCTCGGTGAGTCATAGGTGATATAGTGGTACTAAACCCTTTGTGATAGCCACCCTCCCCACACACTTTTTACTATCAACCATACCACCTTGTCGTCCCCTCATCTACCCACACGAGGGACTCTTAATGACTTTCATTTCAACTATTACGCTCGTCGGGGGCATGTTGTGTCCCCTCAAGATTGGGACTACATGAAACAAGATTCTTAACAATAGATATTTGCCTTGAATTTACCATGGAGATTTGTAATCTGTAAATAGGCTTTGTTACAATAGCATAAGACAATACCATGGATTATCAATATCACATGTCCAAAATTGTCAATTGGGGTTGTCTCAGGTGGTTGGGCATAATGGCTATTATCTCCACCCAAGTTCAATCCCCTACGAGTGACATGATGATGAGAAGTATTGTTATGATGGCTACATGTTTATGACAATTGTTGTATTGATCATCACTCTTGTCTTGGGTTAAAGGAGAGGATGATTTCCCTCGAAAAATAATACCGCGTGCTAAAAAAATGACAACTCACTTCATATGGCACTTGTTAAGATAATTTATTTACAACGTAATTTTACCTTTTTTGTCATTTTAATTATATCCATTAGTTTAAAAATTGTCATATGAACAACTATATATGAAACCAATAATGTTTTTTGGGCATGTGGTATTAATGAGCCATGATATTGTATACCTATTTATAGATTAAGAATCTCCATGAGAAAACGGGGGTGAATCTCCATGGTTAAGAATCTTGTTACCTATTTTTTCTAAAAATGTATA
>APFE030331315.1:7760-33272 GCA_000404065.3 Pinus taeda | reverse complement strand
TTTTCAAATCATTACAAAATGGAAATGGAAAGCCAACCATTAGTTACAGGTGCAGCGTTACAAAAATGACAAATGGCTTGGGTGACTGCTCGCCTTCCTTTGCCACTTGGATAGAAGCCAAACTCTTTGAACTTTGCCTTAGTTGCCGGAAAAAATATAGTGTAAATGAGCGGGCCCACTTGGAGAAAGTCGCGAATCGAAATGTCGCGAAGCGGAAGTGATTTTGGCCTTTTGGTCTATATGCGCCGCGCCACTTTGGAGGCAATTTTGAGGTACCTGTTAGAGTCCAAATTATGCCCAAGTGTGCTTGTTGCAAAGCCCTGCCTGTCTACTTTCCAACCCAAGTGGAATTTCTGAATTTGGTGCTCATTTTCCCCTCCAAAACTTCATTCTCCCAAGACTGCTTCCTGTGTGTCAAAATAGGGGCAGAGAGGTCATTTTTTGAGTGTTTTTGACCTCTTGGTGACTCAAAACTTGCCCAAACTTCTTGTCCATGCACCAGCCGTCATGATTTTTCATGCTGAATCCAAAAATACAAACCATTCTTGATTTGGGGCTCCCAATCCTAAGCGCCGCACCAGTGGCGCGACGCACAAGGAGAAAAACCCATGTTGTGCCCAAAAATTTGTCATGTGACCAAAATTGCCCCAAATTTTTTGAAATTTGGGCTGGAGGTTCGCTATGAAGTGCTATGCTGGGCCATAGAGGCTTCAACCAAGATTCAGAGCCGATCTTGTTCTTTTTTCCTCTTTTGTCTCTTTGTCGCTCTCCCCAATTTCGCCTTCAAACTCCTTATCCGAGCCTTTGAACTCATATTCCGTGCCCTATAGTGATAAAACCATCCGCCTCAATATGGTTTTGTCTTTATCGGCCTTCTCCAGCAGTCTCTTAAGGTGGATGTTGATACGCTCGAGCCAAAACTCTCGATCATTGTTAATCTCTTGCTCCAATGGAGTGAGCTCAATCCTCCTATGTTGGGCAGCTTGACGATTCTCACAGATGTTTTGTAGCTCCATGATCTCATGCTGGTCCTCGAGTTGTTTGTTCCTCTGCTCCAAATACCTGATAATCCACTTAGCCCTCTCCAAATTGAGTGACAAGTCCTGGATCTTCGTTCGTTGCTCCTGGATGGTCCTCCTAATTTTGGCACTCTCCACATTTGTATCATCATCATGAATGAGGATGAAGTCGGCCTCTTGTTCGCCTGATGGCCTCTCGTCATGCATGGGCTTCTTGTCCCTGTCCTTTACCTGTGTTGCCGATGTCGAAAGCGAGGCCCCTTCCACCCCGGGTGGAGATAACACTCGCTTTGCTGCTGCAAACAAATGTCTATTGCCTCTCTGATATGTGACGAATACCTGCATAGTAGCGTCTGACTGATGTTTGAAACATGCTACTGCAAGAGGACAAGCCAATAGCTATGTGAGTGTAGTGGGCTCATCTCAGATGTATTTTCCTCCCTTATATGGTCTTTTCGGTGCATGAATTTCTTGGGAGGAATCACTCACTGTTTCCTCATCCCTTTCATAAGCTAAATCAATTTCCATATTTGCCACTGTTTGATGTTCAATGATGAGTATGAATAGTTTTTATATCAAGAATAGGTGTTTGCTATTTGACGAATGGAATTGATGAGTGGGACTGTGAATGAGGGATTTTGTGCTGACTATAGGGTTATAAGGGAGTGATATGGTTTGGGGAATGAGGATTAGGGTTTAGGGTAATAATGGGAATGTTGTTAGGGTTTAGGATTTTGGGGATAGGGGGGTAGGATGAATGTGAATGAGAGAGGGGTAAGGGATATGAAATGAGGGGAGTGTAGTGGAGGAATGTGAAAATGATTGCAGGGAGAAAACAACAACAATGACAACTTTTGAAAACCCTAGATAGTTTTTCAGTATATTGTGCAGCAAACTAGGGTTTGTCTTTTCACCTATTTACACACCATCAAGGAGGATGAAAACTCTTGCAATGGCACCTAGGGATGATTTACTTACTTGGAAGAATGAAGTATTTTAAATTTGGAGGAAGATTTCAATGAAATTCAGGCCTTTTAGCCCTGTGTGCTGTGCCTCCCATGTGCGCCGCGCCAGTGTAAATTTACACTGGAAAATTTCTCCCAATGCATCGCGCTCCCTCTGTGCATCGGGCCTTTTTGCAGGAGCCTTTTGGAGGCCTTCCTGGTGTCCAAATTGGGTGTAGAATATCTCGTTGGAAAGGTCTTTGAGTCTATTTTCCAAACCAACTAGAATTTTTCAATTTGGAGTTCATTTTATCTATAAAAAAATCAAATCTCCCAAGACTAGTCAAAATGTGCCGAGTGAGGCTGCCTCAAGGCAGAGTGCTGTTGCGGTCAACTTTTGAAGGTGTTCCTCAACTCCAAATTGAGCTCATGATAGCTCATTGGAAATATATTTGTGTCTAGTTATCATTTTACTCATCAAGAAAGTCATTTGGCTAACCAAGCTAGGAGAAAACTTGATTTTCCCAAGGTCACTTTAGAGGTGCACCAATTCTCCCGAGGCAATTGTATTTTTGACATTTCTCTAAAACCATGACACCTGTGTAAAAGTGAAGGAGGTTTTTCTTCCTTGGCCTATTGTGGAAAAAAACCACTCTTAGTTTTCAAAAATTCATTTTTTCTTGCTCAAAAACATCATTTGAGTGAATTATTGGACCTTCCTTTGGCCTGCAAGTATTATTGAAGCATTTTGAGAACAACAATTTGCAAACCCTAGACCTAATGACTGGAATGAGTCTTGTCCATTAAAAGATCAAACATTGACTCTCATGGACTTTAATAACTTTGATGAATAGACCTAAGCCAGCAGGTACAAGACATGAGGGGAATGAACTGACAAGACCCTTCCGTCAAATTATGGCATGCCTCTAGCGGAATGCAGCTGAGTGAATGGAGCGAGACACCTAAAAATGAGATGCAAAAAGAGTTTTGATCCCTAACGAAGGACTGACAAGACCGACTCTAACATTGGCTCCAATGGGGGATGGTAGCTTCAGCTCCTTGGAGGTGCCAAGAACTGCAGATCTTTGGGTGAGCAGACAGTGCCTTCGTCCATTGGGCTATGGAGTCATTATTTCGACAAACAACATAAGTCTTTGACATATTTATTGACTGGAACTTGACTTAAACCGACTTAATTATGAAACCAACATGACTGAAAAAACTGACTCAATGTAAAAGGAAATGACTCATGACTGACTTAACTAAAACAAGAACTGATAAAACTTATTCAATGGCAGCAGCCCATCAAGATTCAAGGGTTTCAAATTTTGATGACAACCACCTGCATACTAATGCAATATGTACAATCACGTGTAATGTGTCTTCCAATGTAACCAATCAAGCAGATGCCTTCTTGATTGATTCTCCTGATTAGATCTCCTGGTCAACAACAGATACTGGTAACTGGGCATCCAAAAACACAGTTGACCATGATCTCCTTCATCACTGAATACTGCAATAATCACCTTCACTGCTGACTACAACAGATTTCCCATTGGATCATGAAAAACATGAAGATTTACCTCCTGTTGAGGAAACAAGATGTCTTTTTCTTTTGATGTTGATCTTCCTTCGTAATGTTCTTCAGAAAAAGTATGGTCCTGGTCCTCAAAAATTTCTGAACAAGTGGATGAGCCGATTTCCTCTTCAAAAAACATTTCAAAACATGAGACATATGAGGAAGAATCTGAAAGGGAATCCTGAATAGTCTGGTCTGCTGAAGTCTGAATATATGGTAGGTCATCTTCATACGATATGACAGCCAGATTCTCAATACATTCATCACATTCATCAATCATGAGAAAAGCAACTTCAGATGTTTTTTGAAACCTAACACTAACATTTTTATCATCTACCATAAATTCATCTAGAGGAACTTTTTCACTTGCTTGAACAAAGATCTCATCTTGCTGTTCATGAGCTGACTGGATTACCTCTTCATGAAGATTGTGTTATGCTAACATGAGAAATTCGGATCCAAAACTCTGTCTTCTTCATCCCAGATGATTTCAGCAGCAGAGTTCTCTTTCATGGGACTTAGTACAAGGTTTTCTTGGTCATCACAATCTGAATCTGAATCTGAAATGGGTGACTTGACATTATCACATTCTGGAATTAGAACTGGACTTCCTTGCATGTTGTCTTCTTCTATGGACAGATCTGAACCGACACTTTTTCTTTCATCACTTTCAACCATATGGAACTCTTCAACCTGTTGATCTATTTCATGTAATTCATGTTGACTGTCAAGATGCAAAATTCCTTCATTTTCCACCGTACAAAGATCTTGATTCTGCTGCAACGTTTCCTGAGCATCTTGATGGGACTCCTCTAGTTTCTCTTCATGTTGCTGAAATGGATTCTCGTACAAGGCTTCCATGATCTCATCATCCATAAAATTATCATCCTCATAGTATTTTTCAAGGATTTCAATAAAATTAGAAGCATGTTTGCAACAGTCATGAACTAGATTTAATGATGGATAAGATTCTTGATATCTTTCAATTAACAGGGCATGAAAATCCTTTAAACAGTAAATACAAGCAGACGACAAACTTTCATACCAAGATTGGGCTTCACCTTCCAGAGTGGCCAGGAATATCTTCATCAAGCAATCTTCAGGAAAATCAACCTTCAACTTGCGAATATGCATGTGAAATCGAACTAGATGTAAAGCAACGTCCTTTTTACCATCATCTTTAAACGTAGGCAGATTCCTCGACCAATCTACCTTCGGAATTTTATTTGGAAAGCCTGGGATGTGATCTCGGCTCATGGGAGCGTATCTTCTTGAAAAAATGTCGAATTCCTCCCCTTCTCCTCTACACAGCTGCTGACTGGATTTTCGCACTCCCTGCTGGAGTGGGCAAATATGCTCACAACCACTGCTGCTCTACTAGGAAAAGTTAGGGCATCCAAGATAAGAGTAGTTGTAGAGGACTGATATTATTTGAGGACTGTGAATCCAAGATAAGAATAGTCCTAGTGGAACACACCTTGAGAACCCGGGTGGGGTATGTTCCGAGAGAGACAATGATGAGGGTGTTTATACATCATTGGTCTCGCCAGCATTGTGCTAAGATCTCGTGGAGAGATAGAGCTGCTAGTCAAGGCCTTGCTATGTGACAATGCTGGTTAATATGATGCCAAAATATATGGGTTATCAATCTGACTCTTCTTATGGGAATTCTTCAGATTGCGAATGACCAAGTACTCCTATAGGAGAAGAGGTGGCAGACATCCTCACCAAGGCCCTTGGAAGAACCAAGTTTGATTATTTCAAAGAAAATATGGGATGATAAAGAATCCATTTCAGTAGCAGAAATGGGGTGATGTTGCAGTGCAGTAGTAGTTAGCTGTAGCACAGTGCAGCATGATGAGAAGGGTAGGACTTTTTCCTATCCGAAAATCAAGCTGCTCGCGGCCGTCTGATGCATCAAATCTTCTTCTCGTTCTCTTTCTTTTGCATTTTTTCTTTGTGTCAAGCTGTATCACTGATGACGTGGAGCTTTCTACTTCAAAGCTCTCATGAGGCATTATGAGCCAGCAAAGGAAGTGTTGGATAGACTCCAATGTTTGTATGGTGGAAATAGCCATGTGGCTCAAGAAGAGGCTAAGGAGCCTTGCTGCTCTAGCAACAAACAACTGAGGTGCCATCTTGGCACGTGATCCAATCCTCAACGAGCTCTTCTTGGGCTTGATGTGCAAGTACACTTGTTCCCTAACCTGAAACTCCTTAAACAACCTGTTCAGATATGCATAAACTTTCATATAAACCATTTTATCTAAGCAATTGACCTTACTGGCCTCCTCTTTACCAATTTTTATTGGTTGTAAAATGTGACCAAAGACATTTGAAAATAAAAAATCACCATTTCTCACCGAACCGAATATCTTGGGTTCGAATCTTGTGCTACCCTCCCCCGTAGCAGAGTGAATAATCGACATGTAAACTCGAAAATCGGAGAGTCCTACCAAGCTTACAAAAAAAAAAAAATCAATACTTACCTTAAGCCCTTGCTTTTTCCTGCAAAATTTCACATTAGGGTTTAACTTTCTCTACAAGGTTTTCAATTTAAGAATTTTAGATTTAATGGGTTTGTGTACTTACTATATATAGGGTGTTTGACATATAAAGTAGGGGAATCACTTATTGAATTAGATCTAAACCTTATCGGCCCTCTCCATTTGTTTTCTTAAACAATTATATGTTGTGTGATGTGCCATCTGTAACATAACGCATTGGTGTTGCCTCAATATCGTGGTTTGTTTTCGGTTAAAGATTTACTATTAACTTTTACTGGTTCTCGATATTTGTATTACTAAGTATTAGCTGAACAACAAAACCATTGATATCAAGCTAAGTCTACTCGGTACTTTGTTCGGGTCGCTGGTTGATTCCAGCTCGACCCAAGTACTAACCTGACCGAGTCCAGCACTTCAACTATTCCTTGTTAATTTCTATTGCAAAGTTCACCAAGTAAACCCTTTCAGGGTCTCAAACCGCAAAGTCTAATTTTAAAGTGACTTTAATAAAGTTAATGTAAAATTAGAAAGGAAAAGTGACTTTGGAAATAAATGACTAAGTGGGTCTTTATTAAAGTGGGGTGAGTTAAAAAATAAAAAGTGAGATTTAAATGAGCATTTAATCTCAGCCCTAGATCTCAATCTATTTCAGCCATTGGATTTAGAGGTTACCCAAAAGTCACTTAGGATTAGATTAAAGGAGGAAAAGGAGACAAGAGGTCATGAACCTATTAGGGTTTTACAGAGAACCTATTAGGATTCCACAAACAAGTTGTTTTTAATGAGGTTTATGCTTTGTGGGATGATTGGGTAAATACCAAAAAATTAATTGTTATGTATCCTTTCCAGTTAGTGTACGGGACAAATGTATTTTTCCCTTCTTCTTTGGGAATTCCAGTCATGAAATTATTGCAGGAAGAGGATACAGACCCAAATGACATGCAAAGGAGGAATAACAAAATGATTCAACTACACCAAACTAGAGAGGAGGTGTACAACAACACTCAGACAATTCAAGACAAGATAAACACAAACTTTGATTGAAGTGGGGGTCTTGGATTGGATGATCTGGAAGCACTAAGTCAAGCTTTAGGGGCGAAACTATGGTGACGCTGGGTAAAAGACCCAAAGGCGCAGTGGGATAGAATCTGGAAAGAAAAATAAGCCAACACTTGGCAATTGGGCGGACCCACCTATGGTTTTGTGCATGATTTTCGCACATGTTTTTTGGACGCGATGGTTTTCGGTCCATGGAAGAGGCTATTTCTCAAGTCATTGATCTATCTTTTCTTCTAGTTTGTGGGCTGGAATATCTTCATCAAGCAATCTTAAGGAAAATCAAACTTCAACTTGCGAATATGCATGTGAAATCGAACTAGATGTAAAGCAACGTCCTTTTTACCATCATCTTTAAACGTAGGCAGATTCCTCGACCAATCTACCTTCGGAATTTTATTTGGAAAACCTGGGATGTGATCTCGGCTCATGGGAGCGTATCTTCTTGCAACCCGCTCCATTTTGAAAATCTCAAAGCTACTGATCTCTCTGCAGTGGAGTCACCATGAAGGATTGATTGCTAGATTCTTCAGTGAATGGAGTCGACAGGTGAATGATTTCAGCCTTCTTATGTCTGATCGTTGTTCACCATCAACAATCAGCTCTGAACTTAAGATATGTACTGGGGCAAAACAATCTTCAAGCAAACCATTTTCGTCCCCAGCGAAGTCGCCACTATGTTAGCACCTAATTCTGCCTTAGGCTGAAGGAAGGCAAAATTCAGGGTAACCATAAACCATGCTCATTCTGGTAGCTAGCCCTACCAGAACAGGAGAGGGCTCTCTCCGTGTCACACTCAGTGAATAGATAAACAATATGGTTTGAGATGACTTGCAGTGAGTATTGATTTTAGGCTAGTAAATAAATATGTATACACGAAGCAAATTTTTATAAATGACTGAGTTTCTGGGATGTATGGGACCAACGAACAACAATGAGCAGAGAATTTAACACAAAGGCACAGATTACTTCATGAGGAAAGACAAGCAAAAATTCTAGCAATTAAATTTGAAATAATGCGGAATGGAAAGATTGTTTAGGAGGGTGAAAAGGGCATAAACACATGAATCCTTTTCAACAAGAGAAGAACACAGAATGTGAAACTTTCCCACAGGCAGAGCAATAAACATGAATTCTACCTTATCTTACTTAGAAAATTTCACTCGAAATGAATATGAATGAACTGTGAAACATAACGAAATACGTACGAAACATAAAGAGAACACATCTGCTACACTCACACCACATGAATCTCATGAACCAGAGCTGCTGCCTTTCATTAATTCTTTGTCAAAATATACAATGAGGAACTCAGTTTCTCTCCCACAGTATCCCAGAAATTACAACCAACCCTTTGCAAATGGTTTGCATACAATAAATAGACTATGCCATTGGGAAATAGAACGACCCACAGCTGGGGAGTTTTTCAAATCATTACAAAATGGAAATGGAAAGCCAACCATTAGTTACAGATGTAGTGTTACAAAAATGAAAAATGGCTTGGGTGACCGCTCGCCTTCCTTTGCCACTTGGATAGAAGCCAAACTCTTTAAACTTTGCCTTAGTTGCCGGAAAAAATATAGTGTAAATGAGCGGGCCCTCTTGGAGAAAGTCGCGAATCGAAATGTCGCGAAGTGGAAGTGATTTTGGCCTTTTGGTCTATATGCGCTGCGCCACTTTGGAGACGATTTTGAGGTACCTGCTGGAGTCCAAATTGTGCCCAAGTGTGCTTGTTGGAAAGCCCTACCTGTCTACTTTCCAACCCAAGTAGAATTTCTGAATTTGGTGCTCATTTTTCCCTCCAAAACTTCATTCTCCCAAGGCTGCTTCCTGTGTGTCAAAATAGGGGTAGACAGGTCATTTTTTGAGTGTTTTTTACCTCCTGGTGACTCAAAACTTGCCCAAACTTCTTGTCGATGCACCAGTAGTCATGATTTTTCATGCTGAATCCAAAAATGCAAACCATTCTTGATTTGGGGCTCCCAATCCTAAGCGTCGTGCCAGTGGCACGGCGCACAGGGAGAAAAACCCTGTGTTGTGCCCAAAAATTTGTCATGTGACCAAAATTGCACCAAATTTTTTGAAATTTGGGCTAGAGGTTCCCTATGAAGTGATATGCTGGGCCATAGAGGCTTCAACCAATATTCGGAGTCGATCTTGTTCTTTTTTCCTCTTTTGTCTCTTTGTCGCTCTCCCCAATTTCGCCTTCAAACTCCTTATCCGAGCCTTTGAACTCATGTTTTGTGCCCTATAGTGATAAACCATCCGCCTCAATATGGTTTTGTCTTTTTCGGCCTTCTCGAACAGTCTCTCAAGGTGGATGTTGATACGCTCGAGCCAAGACTCTCGGTCATTGTTAATCTCTTGCTCCAATGGAGTGAGCTCAATCCTCCTATGTTGGGTAGCTTGGTGATTCTCATGGATGTTTTGCAGCTCCATGATCTCATGCTGGTCCTCGAGCTGTTTGTTCCTCTGCTCCAAATACCTGATAATCCACTTAGCCCTCTCCAAATTGAGTGACAAGTCTTGGATCTTCGTTTGCTGCTCCTGGATGGTCCTCCTAATTTTGGCACTCTCCACATTTGTATCATCATCATGAATGAGGATGAAGTCGGCCTCTTGTTCGCTTGATGGCCTCTCGTCATGCATGGGCTTCTTGCCCCTGTCCTGTACCTGTGTTTCCGATGTCGGAAGCGAGGCCCCTTCCACCTCGGGTGGAGATAACACTCGCTTTGCTGCTGCAAACAAATGTCTATTGCCTCTCTGATATGTGATGAATACTGGCATAGCAGCGATCTGGCTGATGTTTGAAACATGCTACTGCAAGAGGACAAGCCAATAGCTCTGTGAGTGTAGTGGGCTCCTCTCAGATGTGTTTTCCTCCCTTATGTTGTCTTCTCGGTGCATGAATTTCTTGGGAGGAATCACTCACTGTTTCCTCATCCCTTTCATAAGCTAAATCAGTTTCCATATTTGCCATTGTTTGATGTTCAATGATGAGTATGAATAGATTTTATATCAAGAATAGGTGTTTGCTATTTGACGAATGGAATTGATGAGTGGGACTGTGAATGAGGTATTTTGTGTTGACTATAGGGTTATAAGGGAGTGATATGGTTTGGGGAATGAGGATTAGGGTTTAGGGTAATAATGAGAATTTGTTGTTAGGGTTTAGGATTTTGGGGATAGGGGGGTAGGATGAATGTGAATGAGAGAGGGGTAAGGGATATGAAATGAGGGGAGTGTAGTGGAGGAATTTGAAAATGATTGCAGAGAGAAAACAACAACAATGACAACTTTTGAAAACCCTAGATAGTTTTTTCAGTACATTGTGCAGCAAACTAGGGTTTGTCTTTTCACCTATTTACACACCATCAAGGAGGATGAAAACTCTTGCAATGACACTTAGGGATGATTTACTTACTTGGAATAATGAAGTATTTTCAATTTGGAGGAAAATTTCAATGAAATTCAGGCCTTTTAGCCCTGTGCGCCGCGCCAGTGTAAATTTACACTGGAAAATTTCTCCCAGTGCGCCGCGCTCCCTCTCTGCACCGCGCCTTTTTGCAGGAGCCTTTTGGAGGCCTTCCCGATGTCCAAATTGGGTGCAGGATAGCGCGTTGGAAAGGTATTTGAGTCTACTTTCCAAACCAACTAGAATGTTTCAATTTGGAGTTCATTTTCCCTTTCAAAAATCAAATCTCCCAAGACTGGTCAAAATGTGCCCAGTGAGGCTGCCTCAAGGCAGAGTGCTGTTGCGGTCAACTTTTGAAGGTGTTCCTCAACTCCAAATTGAGCTCGTGATAGCTCATTGGAAAGCTATTTGTGTCTAGTTATCATTTGATTCATCAAGTAAGTCATTTGGCTAACCAAGCTAGGAGAAAACTTGATTTTCCCAAGGTCACTTTAGAGGTGCATCAATTCTCTCGAGGCAATTGTATTTTTGACATTTCTCTAAAACCATGACACGTGTGTAAAAGTGAAGGAGTTTTTTCTTCCTTGGCCTATTGTGGACAAAAACCTCTCTCAGTTTTCCAAAATTCATCTTTTCTTGCTCAGAAACTTCATTTTAGTGAATTATTGGACCCTCCTTTGGCCTGCAAGTATTATTGAAGCATTTTGAGAACAACAATTTGCAAACCCTAGACCTAATGACTGGAATGAGTCTTGTCCATTAAAAGATCAAACATTGACTGTCATGGACTTTAATAACTTTGATGAAAAGACCTAAGCCAACAGGTACAAGACATGAGGGGAATGAACTGACAAGACCCTTCCGTCAGATTATGGCATGCCTCTAGCGGAATGCAGCTGAGTGAATGGAGCGAGACACCTAAAAATGAGATGCAGAAAGAGTTTTGATCCCTGACGGAGGACTGACAAGACCGACTCTAACAGCTGGAACACGTCTCTAGCCTAGACCTTCTATAATGTGATCGTTAGATTTCAAATGCACCCTAGGTTAATTGAGTACATTTTAGAGTTTATCTTGAAATGATGTCTCGGTTTTCAGGCCTTATCGATGCTACTTGAAAACACCTATATTTAGCTAAATGAGACAAGGTCCTTTCAATTCGATGAATTGTCTGCACTAATGAGAGTAGGAAACACACTCAAATGCAACAAAACAAACAATCGAAAGCAAAAAGACTTTTTCACTATTTTGCTTTTGAAAACAAAATGATGAAAACAAATTTCTTTCCAATTCTCATCTTTCCTATCAAACGCACTTCAAGTAGTCCTTTCACTAGTAAAGAGAATGCATTTCTTTTCCAATGCAACTCTAGTTTTCAATGATGCTAACTAATGTAACATATTGATGCAACAAACTAGAATTATGTATTTTTCAACAAAATGATGGAATGAATCTTTCACAAACACATCATACTTCAATGAAAAAATTTCAATTCAATCAATCACGAGCAAATGCAAATCACAAAAGAGAATTCCTTTCACACCAGTGAAGCAAAACTCAACCAATAACAAGATGAGCAATGTGATCTATGCTCGAAAAGAGACGCTCAAACAACAAACAAAACTTTTCAAGCTTGTTAAGTGGAAATCAAAGCAACAAAAGGACTAACCAAACAAAATGCAACGAGCAACGTTGACTATCGACTTGACTTTCTGAGCACGCAAACAAGTGAATGGATGACGACCTAGATGCCCTAGGGTCGTGAACCATCAAATAACTCAAGAAACCAAGTGAAGAAAATGGAAGTCAAACAAGCATAAAAACCAAGCTAAAAGAGCTTTCTAGTCAGGGAGAACACAGTCAAAACAAGCTGAGAGACAGAACTCAGGAGGGCAAGACACATTGGCTACGATCTAGGATAAACCCTGATCTTCACCTATAGGAATCAACGTGACTGCCTAACTGACAACAAGCGCTAGAAGTGGGTCATCGCTACTGTTTTTTAGAAACTCGTGCTGATCAGCGTGACTATAAGAAAAATAAATGCGCTGAACGAGGATTCAAGGAAAAAAATTTAAAAAAAAATTCAAAGGCTAAGACCAGACTTACCACTGTAAATTTCAGGCTCAGAGCAGTAAACTAGGCATAGCAGAGAACACTAAAGGGAAATGGTGATACTAGAAAAGTTCACAAAAAACCATAAAATGACAATCAATCAAATAGAAGGATTGGCTCCCTAGCGGACTCACTAATTTGTGGTGCAGGTAACTTCTTAGTGTGGACACAAACAATTCCTCTAGCCCGAGAGAGCGGGTCTAGCCACAAACAAATAATCTATGGAAAATATCCTTAAGCTAGAATCAATTAAGAGGGCCTACCTCTTAGAACGCTATTCTGCTTGGTGATGATCCTGCTTCCTCACTCCAGCGATCTTCTGTTTCCTTCCTTCGAATACCTGAAACAAGCAAACAACAACGACAACAAACATGATAACATACAATATTGTATTCAGCCTACTTAATAGGTCAAGGAACACTAAGCCATAAAGATGTAAAGTGACACTTCATATAGGAAATCAATCAATAGTTGCATTTATATAAATTAGAAAGAGATTACAACCGGTGCCTTGATGTTGCTGGTCTCCTCCAATGTATCCAGGGTCCCACACTTCTACTAGCACTTCATGGATAGTCCTAATAATGGAAGTTTTAAGGCCTCTTTCCCTCTAGTCTCAAACCAAACCCAAAACACATTATTCTCCCTCAAACATACACTAGAAAGCTACAAGCTATAGATGACTTGTTAATCATTCAAACTCACTCCAAAACTAGTTTAGCTTGGGAAAAGAGAGGTTTATATAGCTTGGATGGATGGGAGATGGTTCCTCTCATCATGGGAGAAGGTCTTATCTCTTGAGTTTTTTCCATCCTAATAGGGGAAAGGAGCCCAAACTGACTTCTTTGACTCCATCTGGCCCAACCATCTATCGAACTTCCGTTAAGATGCTTATAGACATGGAAGCTTCGACTCCATATGTAAAAAACCTTCCAAAAGAGGATCAGCGCGACTGGAAAAGGGCTCAGTTGCTCTGTACGGTGCGAGGGCTAGTTTTAATCTCTGCAAATTGGTGCGAGGAGGAAATTGGTCAATAGTGCTAGTCTTTAAACTGTGATAAAAGGAATATTCTTGGGAAATGATGCAAAGGGGAATTATTCTGCTCATGAAGAGGGACATACTGGGAGTTTCTTCATGATGGGAAAGCATGTCGGGTTCACTATAGAGGTTCTCCAGGATCATGGACGGGGAGTGCAGGGACAGTGACAAAATGTTGTGTAATAGGAGGTAGCTCTATTGGTGATTTCGTCCATGCTGGTTAGTGTGTGGGGTAGATGTTTTTCGTTCTTTATCTACTTGCCACAGAGCTTGGGCATATATTCGAATTGGTGGTTATATACTCGAATTTTCATCTCTTGGTAGAAAATTCAAAGGTATTTCTTATCCCTGTCCAGTTATGGTTTGTGGATGTTGGTACCCAGGTCACTTTTCTATGTGGTATTAAAACATAAGGGTTTCTAGTTCTTTCAGTGGAGAGTTGGCATTTATTTAGGGTTTTGTTTAGACCTCTCTAGTTTACGACTCTGGAGTTCTTTGGGTTTGTGAATTAGAACTTTGTTAAGCTAATTAAGGATCTCAATTATTTCTTTCAATTCAAATTTACCTTGTTTATAATGTTTTTTGCCTTTGGTGTCGAGGTTATTCTTGTGGTCCATTTGGGTATTCACGGTCTTCAAGTCCTGGTATAGCGGGGGAGCTTTAGGTTTATTATGTCTTTACAGTCTGGTGCATTTCAAACCTTACTTGAAATTGGGCCTGTGGTGTGGAATTTGGGGGACGACCTAGTTGTCTTCCGGTCTGGCATTGAAGGGGAGGTGGTTCATCCATTTACTTGCTTTTTTGGTTGTGGTTTCCTTAGTGGGTGTTTGCATTGCTATCTCTCTTCGGCCATTATGCCTTCTCACTAGAGAATGGTGAGTAGAAGAGGCGGGGTTGGTAGCATGGGAATTAAACATGATTTACCTTTTGCCTTTGACTTAGTGGAAACTTACTTTGATTATGTCCCACTTGAAGTGTGTAAAGAAATTCTATTGTTAGAGTCCAAAGAATTAGGGGATCAACCCTACCATTATGATTTAGAAATTGTTGGTGATCGTCTGAAATGGGTCTTGGACCTCGACAGGTTCCAAAAGAGGAGAGTTCATTTCCTGCATTCTCTGTCCTTGTATCAACAAATGAACACTCTGTTACAATTAATTTTCAAGGACAAGCAAGTTGAAAATTACAATGTGTTTTCTAGTTTGGAGGAAATCAAGCGTATGTTAAGGAATCACAAATTTGGTCTTAATGACATTGAATCTCATTTGAGTCATGTGGAGAGTTATCTGGTATCGAACTGAGCCTCAGGGGATCTCATAGATCCTCGTGGAGGCTCTACTGATCCACCAAAGGCCGGTGACCCAAATCTTACTATCATTTTTTCAAATCGAGATTAGAATTGTGAAAATTTCAAGTCTAAAATCCTATTGCAACAACTAGAATTAATTCTTCTAATTGTTAATTAATTAACAATTTATTTTCTACGACAAATATTGAATAAATCACATGGTAACCTTCATAAATAAAACTACATAAAATAATATCGTTGTAAACTGAGAAATATTCTAGCACATACACACAAAATTGAACACAATTATTTTGGACAAAAGTCCTCGGGAAAACCCAACTTGGGAAAACCGATGAAACAACTGGGGGTTTTTATTATTATACAATAGCGAAATAATCTGAGTACAACTAGATTCCCAAACTAGCAATCCATTACGGGAAAACTGGCCACAAAAATTAGTGAGATAAATTTTGTCTCACCTGACATTGATCCAGCTCCGAAACTGGCTCTGAATGGGCTTGACGAAACCTACGTCAAATCTACACAGACACTTGGATGCTCTGCCTGGAACTGCAATTGATCAATCCATCTTCCCAATTCAGCCTCTAAGAATGACTTGCTAGCCCCTTTTGGTAATTCTCCCGACCTCCAACAATTGAATCGACCCTCTAATTGGCCAAATTGAACTCTGCCTCCGAAGCTTATGTGTTAGCACTTGCAACCTCATTGAGAAACTCAATCTCCTGTAGCTGACTCTCTGGATCTGGAAAACTTCCTCCAGACTTTACTGTCTCCGCCCCTCTTTGTCTCTACTTCCCTTTCGAAGCTTGAACTCTTCCGACAACAATTGCTTTCTGTAAAAATTAAACTCTCTAAGGAAATTGATCTCTATGTGTGTGTATTCTCCATCTACCCATCAACTTCTTTTTATAATCTTCTGTTGGACCTCCAACGACCATGATTAAAACTTAATCAAGAGCCAAGGTCATATCAAAGTTGATTGGTGTGAGTTTCTAGTTGATTCACACCTTATCTTAATTAATTATGATTAATTAACCACTTTTCTTAAGTTTAGACTTATGAAACATTTACAAATAGGATAATAATCTAATTGAGACACTTTTAGGTAGAATTTCCATAAACGATTTTTGCATTATGGAGAACTCCTGTGTTTTAACCTCTCCACAAAATTTTGAGACTTGAACACATCCGATGCTACAAAAACTAACACTCCCTCTTAGCGAGGAAGGTGTTTTAGTGCTGCAACACCCTGTCTCTGTACCATCCTCTTTCACACTGCTGAAGTTTGGCCATTGTGACTGACTACCATTGCCCACCAACCACTGCACAACTATGATGTTGCATATGTGCTACTGATGACACTACTATACTAATGCCAACTCTATAGTTGCATTACAACTTCCTCTCATATGTTGTCGTTGCAACTGCAACTACTGCAACTGAGAAGCATCCTAAATATTGAATCAATTGCATCTGTTGCATTTGCCTTCCCATTCTTGCCTGCTATAGCCACTGCACTATCTACTGAAGAATTTGCGATGCTACTGATTCTACACTGTGCTACTCTGCACTGCTGTCAACACTGCACTGTGCTCCTCAACACTTAACTGCTACTAGTCTGCAAATATCACTATGGAATCTGACTACATATATTGACATTGATCCATCCTGCTACTGAATACTGTGGCCCCCCATAGAAAGGTAATGATCCACGAGGAGGACATCCCAATGGACCCTTCCCATCATCTACAACTTTGGAACTATAGTTCTAGATCATCCCACCTCTCTCTCCTCGAGGTATAACCGCAAACATTGTGAAATATTCCTCTAGCCTAGAGGACAACTTATCTATCTCTGCGGACATTGCCGCTTGGTCATGCTTCTCTTGCTTGTCCTTCCAAAGAGGACACTGCGTATTGTAGTGGCCAAACCTGCCAAACCTGAAACACTTGACCTTAGATAGGTCCTTCTTTTATTTCTTCCCCCTCCCGGTCCCTAATTATGACCCTTTGATGCTAGGGCCACATTCTCCTCTTCACCCTCCGATCCTTTGCTGCTGCTATTGCTGATGGTATGCTTTACTTGAGCTCGCCTCAACTCATCCTGTTGTAGGTCAGACCACATCATGTCCCATTTAGGTAATGTGTCTCTCCCTAAGATACTTTGGACAAACACATGCCATTCCTTTGAGACATTATACAGTGCCAACCATACAAGATCTGTGGGTTGGTGTGCTTTCCCAACGGCTGTAAGCTGATCTTGGACTTCCTGAATCCTAGCGAGGAAGTCGTCTATGCCTTCGCCCTTTTGCATCATGATGCTCCTCACCTTCTCCTATAGGAACATCTTCCTCTCCTTGGAAATACTTTGATATAGATCGGAGAGAGCATCCCACATTTCCTTGGTCGTACCTTTGTCTACCACATGTGAGACTAAATGATCTCAGACTCCATCCAAGATCATCTGCTTCGCCTTTGCCATCTCCTTCTTGTACTCCTTGAGTTGATCGACATCCCGGGGTATTGCTACTACATTGTCCACATAGGCTTTCAAACCTTATTCATTATGAAGGAAGGACATCCTAGCCTTCTCGATGACATAGTTGGAGTCCCTCTAACCTATCCTGATCTCTAAGCTTAGTTGTGGCCATCTCTAAATTTGGTTGAAAATCTCCCTCTTTTTCTCTGCTCATTTGTTGGATCTACTATTCGCACTCCCTAAGGAGTGAGAAGATCTGCTCATAGCTACTGCCAATCTGCAACTAGAAAAATTAGATCTCTAAAACTCGAGATCTCATGGGAGAAATTTTCCCTCTTGTGTGTGTTATTTCTCTTCCACTCGACGTTGATTTTGCTTCTGCAAAACCCTCTACACCCAAACAAGGAATCTGCTCAACGAAAATCTAAGTTACTGTTGCTCCCTTCGCCCATTGAAATCACTTAACTGGAAAGCCAAAATTTTCTGCTGACCTACATTGAAAAATCGAACTTCCCCAAGCAACTTGATCTGCCTCGCTTAGGCTCTACGTAGCCCCATAAAATTTCGTCCTATTGCTTCATTTGAACAATGAAATTCTCTTCTTTCGGATTTGAGCTCCTCGTCCATCAAACTCGTTCTGATAACATGTGAAAATTTCAAGTCTGAAATCCTATTGTAGCAACTAGAATTAATTCTTCTAATTAGTAATTAATTAATAATTTATTTGCTACAACAAATATCGAATAAATCACACTACAACCTTCATAAATAAAATTGCGAAAAATAATAGTGCTGGAAACTGAGAAATGTTCTAGCACACACACAAAATTTAACTAAGTAATTTTTGGACAATAGTCCCCCAAAAAATCCTAATTGGGAAAACCGATGAAAAAACTGAGGTTTTTTATTATTATGCAACAATGAAATAATATGAGTACAACTGGATGCCCAAACTAGAAATCCACTATAGGAAAATTGGCCACAAAAATTAGTGAGACAAATTTTGTCTCACCTAACACTAATCCAGCTCCAAAATTGGCTCTGAATAGGCTCCATGACCTCTGCGTTAGCCTCTACGTCATATCCGCGCAAACACTTAGGCGCTCTGCCTAGAACTATAACTGATCAAGCGAATTGCCCAATTAAACCTCTGAGAATGACTCGCAGGCCCCTTCTTGTAATTCTCCCAGCCTCCAGCAACTGAATTGATCCTTTGACTGACCAAATCGAACTTTGCCTTTGAAGCTTTTGCGTTAGCACTACACAACCTCACCAAGGAACTCAGCCTTCTATAGATGACTCTCTAGATCTGGAAAAAATTCCTCCAGACTTCACTATCCCTGCCCCTCTTTGTCTCTGCTTTCCTTCTAAAGCTCAAACTCTTTCAGCAACAATTTCTCTTTGGAAAACTCAAACTCTCTAAGTAAATCAATCTCTATGTGTGTGTGTTCTCCATTTACACATCGACTTCTTCTTGTAATCTTTTGTTGGACCTCCAACGACCAACATTAAAACTTAATCAAGCGCTAAGATAATATCAGAGTCGATCTGTGTGAGTTTTTAGATGATTAACATCTTATCTCAATTAATTCTAATTAATTAACCAATTTTCTTAAGTTTAGACTTAGGAAACATTTAAAATAAACTAATAATCCAATTGAGAGACTTCTAGGTGGAATTTCCATAAACAATTTCTGGGTTACAGAGAATTCCCGTGTTTTAGCCTGTCCACAAAGTTTCGAGACTAGAACACCTCTCATGCTACAAAAACTAACAAGAACATGGTCTCAACGTTATGTCCTTTTCTTGACAAGTCTGTTATAAATTTGCTGACATATTTCTTTCTCTCAACAATAGGGACATGTGGAGATATTGGGTCGTATTTGTGGTCCTTTTGGTTTTTTACTTGTTTTTGTATGATCAATGACTTGCATTATATTATTCCTGATGTCTTAGTTGCTCAAAGTTCGACACGGTTGGTTTGGACCATCAATTCTTTGTGTGTCATCCGCGATGGATGACACTACCTTATCGGTTTAGTCAACCAACAATAGTGGTTGACCTTTTGTCACGCAGGACAAGATGTTTGCGGTCGATGCAACTTGAAGGATTTTAACTCTGTTTTATCTATGGCATTTTATCACTGTGTTTGTTGTTGCTTGTGGTTATCAACTGTAAGTTTATTGGTTAAAATTCTTTTGAAACTGTGGTACTATTAGTTGCCTTTGGTCTATGAATGCATGGCATTTGGTTAAAGATGTTGTGTTTTCACTTGTCTCGACTCCTAGGAGTATAACTATTAAACTATGTTTGTTATGACGAGTTGAGTTCTCTTGTTGTTCGAAAGAAACCTATGGTCCTCTACTCTTGATTTCAGATCTTAAAACTCCCTAGTGTGGATATAGTCATCATGTATTCTCTCTTTTAAATAATATCAAATACTATAATTCATACAAAATATAGTTAAAAATTTTGCTCGATATTTTTTAAAATATATTTTACCGATATATAAATTATTTTATAATTAATAATAATAATAATTTAAAATATAACTATACTTTAATTAGTTTATATTTATATATATATTTTTGAATTTTAGCCACTTAAAAATGTATAATAAAATATGTGTTTTGACAAGGATGACATCGCGAACCAGTTTTAAGCGCGGTCTCTGTAAAGTCGGCGAGAAGCGGGACAAGGGTTTAAATACGGGTGTAATGACATCCGACATATTTGATTAACAAAGGACAAGCTTTAATACAAGTCGAGGTAGAAGCAGGACGACCCCTGGTCTGGTCGAGGGTTGAGGCAGGGTCTAAGCAAATAGATGTGCGTGTGTGACCGTCTTATTTAGTGTTCCAACAAACATAGCAAAAATAAAACATACTTGAGTGTCTGCAAATTGAGAGGGTGTAAAATGAACGGGCCAAGGTTCGGTGGCAGGCAGGTAACGGGGACGCCTTCATTGGCATTATCGTCTGTGGTAGTCGTAGTTTCGCTTCTCACCGGGGCTTCTATTGTTCACAATATTTTCAAGCCTGATCTGGTACTTTGCTTCAACTCTCCGCTATTCCATTTTAGGTTCCCTGCATTTGAAGGTTATAAACTCTAAACCTTTCATAAGGTTTAAAAATAAAAATTAGTTAATTTAGTTCATCAGAAGCGCAACATACTTGATATGATATGATACAAGAGAAATCGAACCTTCTGGAACGCCTTTCTTGATATAAATCGCATATTGTTCTCCTTTCCTATTAAATAAGCAAACTACAGAGAGAGGAAGGGGTTTATTTTTGTTAGCTTACATCAACTTGCTAGTTAATTTTTGGTCGCAATGAATTTTCCTATAAAACGCTTCCTTTGACCATTCATTAGAACAATAATGTACAATGCATTTTATTGAAAGGCAAACGGCAGCTTAGGTTGAGAACACACTTGGCAAAAGTGGGGCTTGTTAAAAGTCAAAACCAGAAACGCCCATAATCAATACTCAGCCTTTTGTGCGTATGAAAGACCAATCAAATGTTAAAGCAATAGCAGATAGGGCATCAGCAGCGGGGCTCATGTTCCAGATAGCACATAAAAGACTAAAATAGTAAAATCAGGTACATAACTTAAGCAGGAGCTGGCACAAGTCCACTACCAGGTGGGATGCTATCACTGCCCACGGTGTCTGGCTCCCATCCATCAGCAATCGGCTTAGGGTGAGTATAATTGATTCTCAACCATCAGTAGCGGGTTTGGACTCCAGAGACCTTTAAGTTTTCAGCATCTGAGATGCAAGAGAAAATGTATGGAACTTTTTTATTCTGTTGTGTAGGTGGCGCAGGCCAGTTATGTCGTAGCTTCTCATGCTTTGTGACAGCATGGCCTGCTGGGACTGCCTAGATCTGATAGAAAGGACAAGAGAGACAAGATGTGGTAGATGGGACTGCCTAGATCTGATAGAAAGGACAAGAGAGACAAGATGTGGTTCCTTACTCATAGTGCATAGGGTGGCCCCCATGAAATTGAGTGTTGGAAATATTGTTGTCATTGATGTCAAAGACAAGGGGAGCCTACTTATGTCTAGCATAAAGATTGAAAAATGAAGGTTGTTGGAAATATTGTTTTTAACTTTTGATGCCCCATTTGGATACCCTATTTTTGAATGATTGTTACTCCAATTACCTAGCTCAAATGTGAGCATAGAATGTATGGTTGGAAAACTTATTCCGAGACCTTTCCAACAACATATGACTCTCCCTCTAATTCCACAGGAATGAGGAGATATGAAAGATTTCGTCAAAATAACACAAACTTACAGTGAATGTACAAACATTATGAATAAAGGTAATTTGAAATCATTTTAACACTAATTCATCGAAAAATAGATCTGAGGTCGTAAGAGGAGTTGGAGAATAACTTTTGCGCTGATTCTTAAAGTCTAAAAGTGGAAGCAAAAATGTGATTTATGGGGTGAATTAGTCATTTATGCATGTTCACTATAACTTTGTTTCTAGGATGTTTCAAAATGTACAGCTTGGAGGATATAGATAAAAGATCTTCATGTACCTATGATTCAAATTTCACACCTTGATTTGCTCTAATTTTGGAGATATGGTGTAAGGAAGTTAGGATTCCTGAATGCTCTGGAAATCTTCTTCAAACAACTCAGCTTAGCTTTTTTGCTATAACTTTTGTGCTTGGATGTTTCATATCGTGAAACTTGGGTGATACAAATAGACGATCATCATGTACCTGTGGTTCAAATCACAAACCTTGGTTTGCTATAATTTTAGAGATATGCTCTAAGGAAGTTAGGTTTATTGAATGCTCCATAAATTTTCTTGAAACATGGCAACTTGATATTTTTGCTATATCTTTCTTTCTATGATGTTTCAAAATCTGAAATTTCCAAGAGAAAGAGGAGAGATCTCAAGGTACCTGTGATAGAAATTTCAAAAGTTGTTTCACGGTTCACCACAATTTTAGAGATATGGTTTGAGGAAGTTAGTGTCCTTGAATGGTTTGAGGAAGTTAGTGTCCTTGAATGCTCATGAAACATTTTTCAAACATGTTAGTTGTCATTTTTGGTATAGCTTTCTTTCTGAGATGTTTTGAATTGTGAAATTTGGATGAGACAAAGAAGAGATCGCTAGGCACCTGTTGTAGAAATTTCAGGACTAGATTTGCAAAATTGGATACATGGCATGATGTGCAAATATGTTCCTAGGAAGAAGCCAAAATCAACAAGTTTTGGGAGAAGTAGATTTGGTGAAGGAAGAAGCAACAGGTAGACCTGGTTAAGGCAAAAACAACTAATAGAGTTGGTGAAGACAAAAACATCAAGCAAACTTAGTGAAAGCAGAAGTAAGTAGCAAACGTTGTGAAGAACCAAGCAATTAGGTTGGTGCCTACGGATATTTTCAACAGTGAGGATTGGTGTCTCCTATAGCTTGGTGCCTACAAATCTTGCGGTAGAAGGGATTTTTGTCTCATGTAGGTTCGTGCCTATAGAACAATAGAGGGGATTGGGCCCTCATCTAGATTGGTGCCTACAAAGCAGCAGAGGAGATTGGTGTCTCCTATAGGTTGGTGCCTACAAAGCATCAAAGGGGATTGGTGTCTTCTGTAGGTTGGTGCCTGCAAATTGATGTAATAGCAGGTTGGTGTCTACAAGATCTTTCATATAATTTTTTTTGTGGGTTTCCATGTATATCTTGTGTTAATTGTTCAGTTTATGAGATTGATGTTTAATGATGGCATTAAATTAGTAAAAAATGTCATTATACTTATTCACCTCTCCTCTTAGTATAATTGTGAATTCCAACATTGAGGAGCTAGCACAAGTAAGCCATGTGCAACTCAATCTTGTACACCCAAATAAAAATGAGCATGCAATATGTGCATGAATTAGTGAACTTCCATAACATGTGAAGCTTCTAGGAGGCTAAGTTTTAATTAACCATATACTCATTCCCTTTCTTCCATATGAGAAAAATCACTACCACTTGAATCATTTAATTAGTTGACTCATCCAACAACACATGAACTGTAAAGAGTTTGCTGCAGTCCAAAGACACAAAGATAAAGATTTTGAAGCCTAATTCCTCAAGCTGAACATATTGAATCAACGAAATTAATAAATGCTCATGAGGAGAAGGTATCTCTAATTTTGGAGAATGGCAAATTGCAAAAACCAAATTCTTAATCGTTTAAAGAATTAGAAGAATTGAAGTAGGAAAAAACTAAGCTTTCTAATGATCATCTCCTTGAAGTGCAAAAGCATTAATTTTAGGTATGTTCTATGCTTAGAGCAATTTACTTCAATTTTTCATATTAGCTCAATATCAATTCCAGACTAGCAATCACATCAGCATGATAGTAAAGTGCAGATAGAACAAAACATAAACATCAGAAGACAAGCCAAGACAAGAGGACACAAGATGTGGCGCCAGCCAGGGACAAACCCCAATGTGGGGAAACCCTTGATCAATTCTTCTTATATTCTTCAATAGTTCAGCAAAGAGAGAGATAGTACAAATATAGAAATCAGATATTGTATGACAACAACAGTGAGTCCATCATTCTGATAACGATGACTGTTCTAAGATGCAGCACCAATTAGACTTCAAATAGTCACATGGAGTGCTGTAACTTACCCTTTTAGATGATCATCAATGCAGCAACAATATTCCTCTGAATGCCTACTCCTGTAATTATAGATATGGCACAAGGAGAAACTCTGTAATCTTCCATGGTGTCAGACAACTAGCCCCTTCAAGGGCTGCAATCCACCTAGGAGAGACTCTCCTAATCCACGCTGCCACCTGAAGTCAATACACACTGCAATGTTCCTTCAGAACAACCTTAGCTGCTTGCTATGGCTTGTAGCCTAGCAAAGTAGCTCGCTGTAACTTATAGATTCTTCTAACATGCATTGTTATTTATGCCTATTCATGACTTGATACAACACTGTCACCTACAATGATTTTGGCTATGTTTAGGGCTCCTTAATAGCGTCTTGAGGCCTCTTTCTGTTGACTGCAATGATAGGGCCTTCTTCTAGCTATGGAACAGAACCTCACTAGCCGTGGATAAGTGTTAAAATTGGCAACTAGGGCCAAACTCCATTTGGGTCATCTTATTTATGGAAACTGATATTTTCTTGGATCCCTCTCATTGAGAGGTGTAGGATTGATCTAAAGATCATCCGATTCCAATACGTATTCATGGAGTTATGAATTTATTTGTGTTATAAGACAATTCGTCAAGGTCGGCCAACAACCAAATAAACCCCACATGTGCTCAACGTTTTAGTATAAATAGAGGTGGCCTTCAAGTCATTTCAACACACTTGGGATCTCTTCCTCTCTCTACTTGTCTTTAGGTTTTAGTAGGAGGAGAGATCCTAAGGAATAATGTTGCCCTGATCTAGAAGCCGGAATTGCCGGAAACGCCGGAACTGCCGGAAACGCCGAAACTGCTGAAAAAGCCAGAAATGCTGGAAAAGTCGGAACTGCCAAAAACGCCGGAATTGCCGGAAAAGTCGGAATTGTCGAAAAAGACGGAAAAGCCGGAAATGCTGGAAAAGCCGGAACTGCGAGAAAAGCCAGAATTGCCGGAAAAGCCAGAACTATTGGCACTGCCGGAAAAGCTGGAACTGCTGGAATTGTCGGGAACAACCGGAACTGCTGGAACTGCCGGGAATAGCCAGAATTGCCAGAACTGCCGGGAATTGCCAAAACAGCTGTAGCATCTGTTTTTGAAGGAGAGCAACATGCAAGGGACAACTAACTAACATTGGGACAGTTGTATGGTACTTAGTAGCAAATAAACCAAACATGCAATGTTACAACTAGCATGCAAGGGACAACCAGCATGCAACAACAACCATGCTAAGGACAACAAGCAAGCAAGGGACAACAAGCAAGCAAGTTGCAGCCAACACATAGGTCAGGATGGCAACATGGTGCAGCAATGGCACATAATGCAGTACAATGATGGGTACAATCATGATTAATGAAGCGTGATGAGATGCAACATAGTGATGATGGGTGCAGCATGGTG
>APFE030331312.1:37878-60949 GCA_000404065.3 Pinus taeda | reverse complement strand
TCCTCCAGTGCTCCAGATCACTGACCCAACAATGTTGCCTCCTGAATTGATCTATCACAATTGAAGATACTACTAATTGTGTCAATCATGACACTTTGTTATTTCATATTTCATGTAAATATTTTATTTTTAGAGAATCAATGCAAGTTAGTTAGGCTCCGACCAGTACAATTGTGCCCCTATAGCACACTGATATTTTGTTATGATGATTCACTGCAAAATCAAGAAACAAAATTTTGTAAGGGGTTCTCTTCATGAGGCCCTATAAAAATAATTTATGATACAAAACCAGAGGTTGGGAATTTTGTTTCAAGAGGGAAACTCTATAAATTGTGAATGAAATGTATGCCCTGTTGAAGATTAATGAAATCTTTTGGTGATTCCGGCTCATATGAGGCTGTAGTATGTATTTTCTTTTGTGTTTGTTTCATATATCTTCACTCTTGTTCTCAGATTACAAGTAATAGTAACTACTGGATATGTTTTTATGAATTCATGGATTCATATATGTCTAATGTTGACCTACGATGCATATGACTGATAAAAATCGATATCCTTAATATGCGCTCCATGTAACTTAGCATATCATTTGTCTGTTTCTCTCATTTGTTTCATGTTGAAGTCTGACGCACATAATTCTTAATTAAGCCCTATGTATTTAATTTCATTCCTCTATAATTCTTCTCTCCAATATACTACAATGAATGATAAAACTACATGCTCATGTAATGTTGGCCAGTAGATTTGGACCTTAATGCTTCTATGAGTATTATTTTGCAACTAGATTTGTATTTCTATTCTTAAAGAAGATTCTAAATCAATTCTTTCTAAAATTAAGTTAAATATTGAGTGTAAGTGAATGATTCAAGCATACCCTATAAGCACTCATCAAGATGTCCTAGGCACTGGTCTCTTTTCAACCCAGGGGCTGTCTCTTGGAGCAATAACAAATACCATGGGCTAATATCATAGTTTATCAATACCACATATTCAAAAAAGCATCACTCATTTCAAATGACACTTTTTTGTATGATATTTTTTTAATTAATCAATTTAATTAAAATGGAAAAAATACCATAACTACTTTGGAGATGAATCTCAACCTTTGAATTATGGATACTACTAACAATAGCATAACCATATAAATTGAGTAGTTGGTAAACACCCATAAACATCAATCTATGATAAAAACCAAAACATTTATCCCATGATACATCTCACATGACCAAATAAAATAAAACAAAAATCATAAAAATTAGCTAAATTCTAACTTTATTCTAAATTATTATTTTTATTATTGATTAAAAAAATTAATATGAGTTCAACATATATACATTCTAAAAATATGTGACAATATTGTAAACCATAGAGATTTCGTTTCACTTTACCATGGAATTTTTTAACTTGTAAATAGATCTTGTTACAATACCATGGGTCAATAACATGGCTTATCAAAGCCAATATGACATGTGTTTTTATGACATTTTCTTTAATTGAAAATATTTTTATTTTCCGAAGATAACTATGTATAATAGTTGGTCCATTTAACGCTTAGGGTGGAAATCCACCCATGATCAAGGACTAGTGAGCTATTTCATGTTTGATTGATTGCCAAAGAGTCCTTATAATACTTCTAAATAACCGTTAAAATAAATATTATAAATAATTAGAAAATGATTATTAGATACCCATTAGAGACAAATTAACTAATTAAAAAATGAACAGAATAAAGGGGGTCTAAATATTAAAATACATTAAAATAATTAATAAAATTCAAGATTAAGGGGTTTTAAATATTAAATAAAATAAACAAAGACTAAAGGATAAAGGCCCAAAAGAGATTATAATAATGAACTGAGAATTATAGGTCTATAAGAAAATCAAATAATGAATTTATAATAAGAATCCAAGATTATTAAATGAATTAATAATAAGTATTCAAGATAAAAAGTCCAATAAGAGGAAAACTAACCAAGAAAATAAAGGGAAGGGGGTATATAGAAATCATAATATGAGTTAGAAGGGGAAGATAAAAATAAAAGGATAAAATGATTTTTTGAGTAATAGTTAAAGATAGAGGAAAACAAGACTATTAGAGAGAAGGAGGGACCAATAGGGGGGACATTTATTATATGAAGGGGAGATATGAATGAGAATCTAAGAAAGAAAAGGAAAATAATAAAGGAAAAAGGTGAACAATCATGGAAAAGGAAGAAGAGAGGTATCATGAATAGGTAAAAATGAAGAGGGATGGGGGCAAAAGGGAATGAAATCACTGAGAGAGTTGATGGATTATAGGATTCCAGGATTGGGTTAGCCTATAGCCATCTTCCCTATTAAAATTATTGGGACGATTCTTGATCTTGAGATCTTCCCTTATGATACGTGAATTGTGGAAAGGCATAGAGGCAAGGATTTTGTATCGACTAAAGAAAATAAGATGCTTGGAATTGAAAGAGTGTTTAACAATAGCAGACTTTGATATTTAGTGACTTGGAAATAAATCCCCTTGATCTGTGAATACCACTATGAATATTCCCACATATTCCATGGAGGTAAAATATCTACCATCCACCTAATCATTAATAATAATTAAATTAACACTGTTTAAGACTAGAATATTCCATGGAGGTTAAATCCCTACCATACACCTAATAATGATTGATAATAAAATTAAATTTCTAAAAGAGATATTCCAAAATAGACAGTGATATATATATATAGTCAATTAGGGTTAACCCAGGTGATTGGGAGGAAGGAATGGAATCCTCCCCACCCAAGTTTAATTCCCTTGAGCAACATGACGAATGTTGATAGTATTTATAATATATGTATATTTTGTTAGAAATTAATTAAAATAGAAATGAAATACATAAAATATTGTAAAATCACAAAAAAGGAAAGTCATAAAACAAGAGAGACACAAATATACGTGTTTCACCTAGTTTGGGCTACATCCATGGAGAAACAACTAGGCCTTCCTTTTATATTATCCAATGAAATGAAGGGATACAACCTACAGTAAATCTATTATAATTTCCTCTTCACTCACACAATCTCCTCTCTCTTTCTCGCATAGAATAATCATATATAGCCACAAAACAATTCACTCAAACAAACCGAGGGTTGCCTTCTAGGGAAAAAAAAAACCGTAAATTAACATAACTTATACCGTCATATATTTCACCTAATGAATGGCCCAGTTTGACTACGAAATTAAAATATTTAACAAGGCATATTTTATCAAAAAATTCTTCAGGGGTGTTGTGAGGACTCATAAAATCACGTCGCCCCCCATGATGGTGATCCTATGTGTGGCATTGCCACCCTGTTAGGAACTGGGGTCCAAGGCGACTAAAACGAGACATTTGAATAAAGAAGATAATTAGGCTCCACACCTAATATATTCTACATATGAAATTAAAAATTATTGTACTTGTGAAAAAATTAATAATAATAATTATTTAAATATAATTTAGTTAAAATATATAATTTTGATTAATTTATTTTATTTTAATTAATATTGTTTGATAAAATAAATATATATTTATTAATTTTGAATATAATATGTTTCTTTTCTACTTGAAATCAAGAGTGAGGAGTGTGGAGTCCATAATTTTGTCTGTGATCATCGGCATTGGAAGGGTTGGCTAGGCACTGTAGATCATGGGAACTGAGAAGGATGTAATTGTTAAGTGAGGCGAAAAAAGTACCAGAAAATTTTCCCGGTGCCATTTCTGTTTGTATAAGAAACGATGATCTAGATGTTGTGCTTGAAGGTACGCCTCGAACTCGTTGGGAGGGAGGTTACTTGATGGCTTTCCTTGATCTCAGCCGCACCTAGAAGCTTGCCGAACTCTGCGAGCCCCTAGTGAAACATGACACTCCCAATGTTGAAAGAATGACTTAAAATCTAAAGCATTATGCCGTCAATGTTCCTCCTATCTCCTTCATTTTTGTAGATGGTATGATGCATCTTGCGCAGCAAAATGCCGACAAATATGGCATTCTGAGGGTTTCCTTCTGGATACCTAGCGTTTGCAGTTTCCCTAATTATTTCCACATGCCTCTGTTGGTTGACGAAGGGTACATCCCTTTCAAAGATAGTGTTTACTAGTCCTCAGAAACCCATCAGGTCGCTGACAAACTAGAAGACCCCGCCACCGCAACACTATGCATATCAGGTTTTGGCACATACCCGGTCTCACTGAGCTTGGTGGATTGATATGGATCGCCCATCTGGGATTCCATCTGGAAACGACTGAAAGACAACTGAAAGAAGGCAGATCGGTTCATATGCTGGCCAGATCTAGCGGTCTACAACCCAACCTCCCCTGTTTACCACGAGTTAGCAGAACTCGCGATAAGAGGGAAAAAGGAACCCTCTACGACGATCCTGATGATGCAGGAGGAGTTTTGGAGCCCCTGTCTGGGTGCACATTACACAGACCTACCACCACATTGAGAACAGGATCTGGAAAAGAGAAAATCAGACAGAGCATCGATATTCTTAGATCTGACATATCCGGGCACATGGGTAATAGATCGAGCCCCTCCTCAGACAAACCCACACTCAAATATGGAGGACCTGATACAAATCTTCATCAAAACACTGGAAGGAAAGACTATTTGCTGGAGGATCTAGAAAGGGAGGAAGATTCAAGAGCTAAGAAACAAAATCTAGAACCACCTTGTTATACCAGCATGCTAACAAAATTTGATTTGCTCAGGCCACAGTTTGCAGGACAACCTCACACTTAAAGATTATGGCATCATCGTAGGCGCGACCATCATAATTAACCTGCGCCTGAGGGGTGGAAGTGCTGGAACCAACTTTAAAAGCACATGATCCTTCAAGGAAGCAATTAAAGGTAAGGAAAAAGCACAAACCAAAACTGCAACACCAATAGAGCTTCCAGGGCCCTATATTGTAGAACAAACATCTGAGAATCCTGATCGTACCATCACAATGGCTTAGGTGAAAGACATGTACACAAATTTCTACTCCAAATCATTTATATGCAGATTTAATGGGTTTTGGCCAAAATATGATGTTTTGCATCAATGGATTTATGACACCTGGTAACCAGATTGTGAAATATATCTATGCCCTAAAGGATTTTTTATAGTCAGAATCAGAACAATATAGGAAAGGGAACATATCCTCAATAAGGGACCATGGTTTTGGGGCAATGCAGGACTATTTATGACTCCTTGGTTCTTGGAATTCGATGCCAACACAATGGTGGTATCAAAGATGCCAGTTTGGGTCAGGTTGCACAACCTCCCATTACACTTCTGGCATCACAACGTATTAATCGCCATAGGGAATGTATTGGGAAAATTCCTAAAGATCAACGATGACAGAATTACAAGGGGGATATTCACTTTTTCGAGGATATGCATTGAGGTAGACCTGGGTGAGGGGCTACCAAAAAGCATAAACTTGAATTTCAATAATACACAGTGGACACAACCACTAGACTATGAAAATATAACCTTCTAATGTCGTGGATGTCTATAAACAAGACACCTCCACATTACCTGTCCTAAAGCAAAAAAAACTCCCAAATGGAACAAGAAGCAACAAAAACAGCCAAAAGGATGGCAATACACTGCCCCCTTGGAGGAAGAAGTAGAAAAAGCAGAAACAATAGCATACAAAGTAGAAACAGAGGACCAAAAGGACCAGAACATCACACAAAAGGAGGAAGTCCCCAACAATCCTATGCAGCACCCTGCATCTAAACTAACAAAAATGGAAATAATTGGCATCAAGTGAACCCATGGATGAGAAGGATCTGATTCTGACAAAGACACTCCCACTCATACATGTGAAAATCAACTTTGCATTGTATTGGCCACTCCCAACATTGGAGGTTGGCAAAAGGTGGAAAAAAATAAGGGGAGAAAAGAACAATAGTTATATTTTTTATTTTTTATTTTTGTCTACTTTGTTTCCTGTGAAAACAGGAACATTCCATGTGCATATGCTCTTCAGCATTTACAAAATGTAATTTTTTCTTATGAATAAAATTACAATTTTTCCAAAGGGAAAAAAGATATATGTTTCATTGTAATTAACATAAATTTAAAAATATTAAACTAGATTTTAATTTAAATAAGTTATAATTATAGCCCCTTGGGTGGCGATCCAATTGGAAAGTGTCATGATCATGAAGTGTTATGTACCAAGAGATTCGAGGTTCAAATTATCTTGATGCACCTAGAGGTTACAATGGTATTGGTGATAATATAACCCATGTCAAGAGGGTATGAAATCAACCCAATGATTGATTCCTCTTGTCACAAAAAAATTATAATTATTTAATTTAGACAAAAAATTCACATGATGTATATGAATTATTAGTATATTTCCTGTAGAGTGGTTAGCAAGAAATATTTTCCTATGCTGGTTTTAGTAGGCTAACAGAAAAATGAGGCTTAAACACTAAAATTTGTGATAATGAATGTTTAAATAACATATATGCGTAAAGTAAAAGAACATAACATAAAATGTGAAGCTAATATAGAATTTGAAAAATAAAAATAATCACTAAACTTCCATACCCAATGAATCTTCAAGCTTTTGATTAAAAAATATAATTTCACTTGAGAAGAAGTTACACAAAGGCTTCTCATAATATCCTCCTCCTTATGAGGGTTCTTTCGTATCTCCTTGTGACTGTAGTGGCTCCTCTCTAGAAACTAGTTCGGTTATGCAAAGTGAAAAAGGGGTATATGGTGAGACTCTAATGGAGAGTACTAGAATGTTAGAGAAGTAGAGGTTCAACAATCATAATGGTCATGGTAAAAATGAGAAGAGAAAATCTCTTTATTCATAATAAAATGCTAGATTAAATTTGATATGGTCAAATAATAAAACATTTGTTGGACAAAATCAAGATCTAACCATGTTTGGAAGATTATTATTATTTGTGAGAAGAAAAGGTTAAATAAATGGTCTATAATCTTTATTCTGAGAACTAACTCAAAAGATAATGATTTATTGAGTCAAATAATAAAAATGGGTAAAATAATAAGAAATAATTAATAAACAAATGAGTTTATTAAATTAATTCTATGTGAAATGGTCTAATATGTTAGAAATAATTTATAAATAATGATTTAATAGATTATTTCTATGAGAATGTTTAGAGGATTTTATTTATTTATTTATTTATTTTATTTATTATTTTATTTATTATTTATTTATTTATTTTATTTATTTTTTTCTGAATAAAGACTAATTCTATTAATATGAAAAAAAGAAATATTTACAATGAGGTCGCAGCCTCAGAGGGCGAGTGACCCAGCCCTCAGCAGAAAAACCAGAGTGTAGAGAGGAGCAGCTGAGCATGTATGAATGCATCGTTTACAACCCAAAAAAGAACTGTTCCAGTGAACTACTCCTTGCAGGCAAAAAGCGCCAAGCAGAGGAGATTTACAGTTTGAGTATTCTTCGACGACATTGAACCGTCCACCGGTATTCCCAGAAAATTGAGACATCCACCAGCATTCAAGAAAATTGAAACATTGACCAGCATTCCCAAAACGATATGCGGAGGGCAGAGAAGGATCCAACCGAAACAGAGAGTATAACATCTAAAAGACAAAAACAAAGAGTATAACCCAAAACTTGGACCTTGGAGGCGACGTAGCCCGACTGCGCAGAGGGAGAAATTACTCATGCGTTGGCTGAGGGTCGGTGCCCCTCTTAACTTGAATATCTGGTGCAGCAACCCAGGTGACCTCTTCATCGCCTTCCACTCCACCTTCTGACGGGTTGACAAGATGAATAATGCCAAAATCGTGCTGAACAGGGCCGCAAACACTAACTTCTTCCTGAGGTGGAGTGCGTTGATGGGTGGCATCTTCAGCGGCAGGGGAGTCCTCCTGCATGTGCTCGGCAGTGAATTTCGGTTCTTCCCCTACACCCTAAGCCAGACTTTCCTCCGGAGAGGGAGTGGAGGAAGAGCTAATCGGGTCTTCATGTAGGTCTGCCTCTTCCGCTACCATAATGGTAGTCATAAAGGTGATTACGGGCTGGTTCAAACGGCTACGGAAAGTGAAGCGGGATGTCTGGAAGGAGGAATTCGGGACAGGTCTGGATGGATTGGGGGGGGGGTGAAGACGGAGAGGCAGAGGAAATTGGAATGATGAGCGGAGAAGGGGATTGCAGGGCTCGGCCTCTGGTAGCAGAAGAGCCTCCCCTGCGCGGAACACCTCTGCTGCAAGGCATTGTGAGCGCCTGCTTACAACTGTGAAAACTGAACAACTAAGAATTGGGGGACGGGGGAGAGGCAAGCACAACAGACTCGACCTCAAGAAAACAGAACCTACACTCAATCTTACCAATGCACCGAGACAGAGAATGCCAGTGGCGGGGAGGGAGCTGGGCGGTTATATCGTTGTTGGACGACATGATTGACCTGATCTGAGGCGTAAATTCTTTTGCAATCCTCTGAGCACCTTCAATGCCTGAGAGTACCATCATAAACGCACACAATAACCTAGGCTTATTCCTCTATGGTGAGATCGGCTTGTTTGAATGCGTGCAGGTGGCCATCCAGCTGCCAAGGGGGAGTATACATGCTGGGCACGTGCTGAGGGTGTACGTGCTGGGCTCAGAGATCACCCGCATCCGGGTAGAATGTTTAGAGGGTTAAGTAACAATCAATAAATAATTTATTTATTAAATTATTCTCATGGAAACATAAAATGTCAGTGAAAGTATTTTTAGTTATTTTCACTTCAATGGCCCAAAAATATGAGAATAATCTAATATTAATGAATTTAAGGGTTATTCTCATATGGGTAAATTAATTAATGGAAATAAATTAGGAAAATAGGTTCCTCGGGCTGTTTCCTCGGGTGAAAGTGAGTTTTTATGTGTAAAACCCATACTATATGGTGTATTTTGATTAACCTATTAAATTATGGCTAGGTGGCCATTTTTGATGTGATTACATTTCTACCCAATGTATGAGTGTTAGGAGCACATCATAGGAACGAAATAAATTACAATTTTCCTTTCACTAGACATAGGAGGCGGTCATGGAGAGAGAGACAGAGAGAGTATGTTAGGATCTGAATCACATGAGGAGGAGGAAATACCACTCATCAATTAAGAGACTTCAAGTGGGTGTACATAATTTGTATGAGGTAGGGGAGGCATACTTGTATCCACCAAGACAACTATGCATAAAGAATAATGAAGTGCCTAGTAAAGTTGGCATGAACAAAATAATGTATATTATATAATGTGTTAGCATCAATGGTCCAAAAAATGATACAGTGAAACACATAGTTCTATATACACGTTCTTAGAAAAAAATGGATAGGACTAATATAATTCTACTATTGATGTCACAAGTACATAGGACCAAATTTCCCCATGTTGATGAGAGGGGGAGATGACAACTAGAGAAGCCCCACGGAACAGGAAAGGGCTATAAATATTTGAATGAGCGAACTGAAAGGGGGCTCATGCAGTGGGCTCTACAAACAACAAAAACAAAATTTTATTGAAATATATTGAACTGCATCTAAGGTGGGATCATGAACTGCTAAAGACAAGGCATGCAAGGGACTACCTAAAGGGTAACCCCCTCCTAAGGTATAAGAACATCTCACACATGCATGATGAATGTTGGTACAATCTCCTAAAGCATTGGACCTTCAAGTGAAATGATTTTTCCCTTTTATTGGGCACCTAAAAATGAATAAAATGGATCTAAAGTACATTGTCCTCTAGGCCACTCTCTTGGAATAAATTCTTTGAATTAGATAGAGGAGGTCTTGCTAAAGCTAAGACAATGATGAGTCCTCAATAAATACATGAGGAATACAATTTAATGTCACTAATATAGACTGACACTAAGGGTGGGGAATAGAGTGTTATGATGGGTGGGATTACAACATCCCTTGTTAGAGAATTACATGCAAGGTTGATCTAGAAGATTAGGATGAAAAATTTCCATAGGGGATGGTCAATTACTCAGGAAAAATCTTTCCAAATACATATTAGAACATGTGAAGGTCAAACCTCAACAATATAGGACGAGTATGACACAAAGAAGGATTGACATAATGTAACAGGACTCACTACGTTCTAAACAAAGTCCATAGGACATAATGGTGACTCATTTTTTATGCTCTAAACAAAGGTGACTCAATGATGTTGCCACTAACCAAGCCAAGTACAAGTGGTACAAGGCCCTCTCAAGGTAAACCAAGAGGTTATATGAGGGGGAAATTGGGGAGACATGGGTTGTGATCATGAAAATGAGAATTGAAATGATGATGTCTCTGGAATGAAGATAAAATCGAGCCCTGATGTGAAAGGCTTTGAACAACATGGGAACCAAAATGCAAAGTAGTAATGGTGTTGGAGTTCCCATTTGAGGAAGGATTTAACACTCGATAGGTGGAAAATGAAAAATATGGATGGGTTGATCTACCTATCAAAGTGTGAGGGTCCCTAAGGTGATATCTTTTGATAGAAGGGAAAATGAAATGAACTGAGTGATATTATTAATTTGTGAGGTGCCACAGGGAATGGGTCAAAGGGAGAGCTTATAAACATGAGTAAAAAGTGGTTACTCATGATGAAAATCAGAACATGAGTCAACAAATGCAAATACAAGGTGGTGTAAAAGTACAAGTGATAAATATGAAGAAATTTGATTCAAATAGGTGTGGACTTGACATCTCATGGAAAATATGGCTTCCTAATGAAGTATAAAATTAGAAAAAACTAAGAGAAAACTATTTTGAAACTCAAATGCAGCTAGGATGAGCTTGTAATGGCCAATTGAAAATGGTGGGTTTTTCCTATATAGGAGATTTTCCCTCCAATTCCAAATCATTTATGCATTGGCTTGTGGAGAATTTAGAAAGGAGGAGAAGACCCTAAATCTTGGCGATATCATTGTAGACAAACCGATCATCGGAATTTGGGTATGTGACTTTTAGGTAGGTGTCCTATCCTTACTGATCATTTTCTATGGTTTAGTGTTCTAAATTATTAGGGATTTTTTGGCCCTCAAGGGATACCTGCTCAACTTTTTTACACCAACACATTTGTTAGGGACTTTCATATGGTGGGAGCACAAGTAATGAGGGCTAAATCACATTATGGAATGCATTCTTTAGGGGAAATTGATGACCCTCATCATTGGATAATTATATTGGCCTTAATTTAACTCCTAGCTAGTCAAATCAACTCTTCTCACAACTTATTACATGCTTTTATTATATTTTGTTTAATGAGATGAGTTAAAGTGAGATATTATGCCTAGTGAACTAATATGCATTGAATGCAGGTTTGGAAGAGAAAATCAAGGAATTTTGGCAAGACTAAGGTTTTAAAATTGAATGGGACAAGGGAGAGGGATTGTAGGAGGTAAATCCTCCTCATGTACTCTTCCTCTATTCGAATATTCCTCCATTAATCACACCAGCTCGGAGTGTAAGTAGCCAAGTCATGAAGATCAAAAGGCAGTCGAGCAAGTGATAGACAAAGAGTTAGTTCATCTCGAGTTTGGGAGTCGAGCCTCCATAAATTTAAGGAAGTCATTGGGGACTTCAATTTTATCAGTAGAGAGGCCTAGAGCCTCATTAGGACTCAAATTTTTGTTGTAAAACTCTAGTTATTTTCGAGCTCCAGACTTGTGGAATATTTTGATGTAATTTTCTTTTCTGGTAATAAGAATGAGCTTTTTCTTGATCCAACACTGAGTTAACTCAGAGGTTTGAAGCTCTTGGGTTAGGGCCCAACCCTAGTAGAAAAGGCTCCTCTTCTTGTATTTGTATGCTTAGCTTAGTTTCATATATTCATGGTTAAATTGTCTTTAGAAGTATTTCATTGCAAGTGGTGTATATTTGATTAGTTGTTTATTAGTTTGCTTCCATTTGTGCCTTACTTCAGTAGCAGGTTAGAAGGGATAAAAGAAGCACCATAAAGATGTCAGTAGGTGTCTTGGCCTCACCTCTTCCTTCTGGGATCATGATTTGAGGAAAAGACCCTTATGCAGCCCCAAAAAGACAGATTTCCATTTCTTTCATAGGATTTAGAGTTTACTATACTTGAACAATCATTTGATTAGTTTTGCAAGTGTAGGATTTCATTTCATATCTTCTATCTTCAGTCTTGCAATAGATCTCATCCATGCTTCCATTTTATTCAACAACTTTCCTCATGCATAAGGTAGACATTTAGTTCATTAAATTATGCTTTTCTAGCTCATGAGAATTCTTCTTGTTTACATGACTTTTTGGAAATTACACATGTTTGATGCAGAGTAGGTTCTTCGGAAGTAGAAATAGATCTCATAGAAAGAAAACACCTTCCAACTTCATCCACCCATAGTAATTCCTTTCTTTCACCAATACCTTCACTAATTTCATCATTTTACATAGAAATTATCCCATGCATGATGAGCAAATCCAACCATCTCCTAACCTTGGTTTTGGGTTTTGAGCTATCCTAGGCCTTTTCTCACTCCATTACACCCATCAGCCACCTTCCCTAAGCCTTCCATCACCTCCAACACCCATCATCTTTCTCTCAGTTGTATCCTGTATAAATACAGGGAATCCTATAGGTTTCTAGTACATCCTGTAGGTTTTCCTGTAGTGGCTTGTTTTGAGGCTGAATTGAGGGAAATCCTCTAGGAAGCCACCCAAGGTCACCCAAGGGTCTCCCAAACCTCCCAACCATGTCTTAACCTTCTAGCCATCCACCAACATCCCTACGCCACCTGTCACATCACCAAAAGAGATTAGCTTGCACACTTGGTTTTTCATGAAAAGAACAAAAAAAAAAAACAAATTTATTTCAGTCCTTTACCTACATAATAGTGATGTTTGATGTTTTTAACTTCCATGCTTAGGACATTAGCATTTTGTTCATGTTAATTTAGCATTATTGCAAAGCATAGTTTCTTAGCAGTTTATTAGGAAATGGTGTGTCTTAGCATTGAATTTCGATCTTTTTCATTATTGTAGTAGATCAGCTCTCTCTTAGAGTAGATTCCTCTTTCTTTCATCAAGGAACCAAGCTTCTTCTGAATCAATAGAAATTTGGATTGAAAACCCTAGTGGTATCTCGCTAGCTGAACAGTGACAAAAGGCAAAACCATCACTTTTACTTGTGTATATAGCACTGTCACCTCCAAGTTTGTATGAACCCCTGGTTGATAAAGTAAAGTTGGTAGCCCAGGAGTTGCAGCATTCTTGCTGCAATACTGGTGCTCATCAGAAATATTGTGTTATGTACCTGAGATAAAGGGTCCAGGTTTTGAGTGGGGTAGTGACCCTTTGGAAAGCCTTATGTCTATACTGTGCTATGGTGACTGTATGAGTATATAATGACGTAAAAGTAATAGTTTTGTGAAGACATGGAAAAATTCAAAGTTCCATGACAAGAACAAGAGTTTGAGGAAATCCATACTTAGGTTCAAGGGAAAGAAGTGGTGAGAGGGGGTCTTACCCAATATGGGTTACTCAAGTTCTTTGAGAACTCACTGATGAGGGCTGGTGTGCCATTGCTAATCAGGATAGTAAGCTACTGGGATCTAAAGATTGAGGATTTTTTGATTTAGGATTATTAAATTCCTATTACCATATAGGATATCAATTTTTTGTTAAGGTTACCACCCATGGGGGTGGTGGAAGAGGTGCATCTAGTATTACCTCATGTGAGGCATGTTGATGAGTTCATTGCCAGACACTGTGTACCTGGCACCCAAGTAAGGGACTCAACCATCTAGTTGAGTGACATAGAGAGACTAGAGACGCAGGTACATTAGTAGAAATGATCTAGATTTTGGGTAGCCATGTTCTTCATGAGGTGTCTAGGGGGTAGATGATCTTAGTGGATAATGTGCTCGCATGCACCTAATATGGGTGGGCCTAGATGCTTTTAATGGTACTTAAGTGCTAAGTGACTTTCTATCAGAGGGAAAAAACAAGGAGTTATGATTTGGTATAGTGCTTTGTTGTTCTTATTTGGGAAGATTACTACACTCCATCTATATATCCATATTCTAAATGGGGGCCCACAGGAGCTTAGGATGCAATGCTAGGGGAAAATTTTATGATGAGGAGGAGGAGGAGTGTAATGTACCAATCTAATTAGGATACATAAGGAATGGGATCTACTAGCCTAATAAGGTTATCATAGGCTAGAATGGGAAAAAAATTAATCAAGGGAACACAATTCACCTAGGGGAGAATAATACAAAATAAAAAGCGGTGAAAAGGGGGACATGGGTCTTAGGCTAATGAAAAGTCACTTTTTAATTATAAAGTGGGAAAACCAAGTAAAGTGACTTTATTAAAATAAAAGGGTAAAAAGTTGGAAAAAGTGGGAAATGAGTTATAAAAAGGGAAAATGAGGACTCTCTCCTCATTCTTTCTTTTGATCACTTGAAAATTAGAATTTTGGAGAGCTCTTGAGAAAGAGACTAGCATTTGTGGAACCCTCATTCTAGTTGTTGGTTGTGATGTTGAAACTATACACCCTAGTTGTTATTTGAGTGACATCACTCATATTTCTACATGGAGATTCATTGTTTATGAAGAAGTAAGTCAATAGTGTTATAAGTTGATTTTTTAGATTGAATATTGGTATTCTATATATCTTATATAGGATGGTCTCACAATATTCAAGGGGTCAAGTTCCAACACTTTAGGAGGGCCAAGTTCTATCATTAAGAAGGGATATAAGGGGCCAAGATTATATTCTATCTTTGCTGGAAGAATACCACTCAAATTTGGGCCATTAAAGGAAGTCTAAAGGTAGTATTTATAAAAAGGCCAAGGACCACTTTCATAGGATGAGTTTTATTAGTTTATGAGGCCAAGTTTATGACCCTTTTACTATTCACATGATTTTCCAACATTTCCATTATTATGGGGTTGAGATACCTTTGTTACATTGGCCATCTTAAAGTCTTTAAAGTTGGTAAAGTTGCAGACTAGGAAGGAGGGTCAAATTCATCATTTGGAAGTTGTATTCTTGTGGACAATGGGCACATCTAGAGCTCCTATCAGCATAACAAAGTGGGCCAAGTTCCATTTTCTCTTAGCTAAATGGATATTTGTACGTATGGAGGAATTTCCCTATGTGTTATATTTGGGGAATAATACATGTTGTGTCATTGTTTAAAATATTTCTACAATGTCGATATCTTTCTGGGTTTCTCTTATCAATTACCCACAATAATTTATCAAAGGTCTACTAGTATATATCATATTTTTTCTTTTAATATGGATGGAATAATTTCTATCAATGGCATGTATCTATTTCTTGTCTAATATAAATTATATGCTCTTGGATTGAAGCATATTCATGGTGTATATGTGGATTTTTGTTTACCTTTATTGCAATAAACTATAGAAATGAACCTACAACCATATGTAAAAAATCTATTTGATGAAATACAATAAAGATAAATTCAAATAAAACTTAGAAATTTAGTGGGAATATTGAAATATTTCTAAGGGCTTATATTACAAGGATGGTTCAAGAGAGTGTTTCAACACAAGTTTTTTGCACATTGGGAGTAGATCCCATTATATATAGAAGATTACTCATACTCAAGTATGCAATTTTAGGGTTATCTAGAGTTACCACTACCACTAGAACAAGCATGGGGTCCATATGGTAAGTTTTTTTTTTTTTTTTTTTTTTTCTGAGTAAAGACTAAATCTATTAAGAAAGGAAAAAGTATAGTACAAACAAGCCTGGAAACAGGCAAGCAGAGAAGCAGGGGAAGCGGAGGTGAAAGGAACTCAACCTCGTTCCAGAGAGAGATAACAGGGAATGGCTAAAGAGAACAAAGGATTACATCTGAAATAACTAAGCAGAGAAGCTACCCCGAAGGGTTGTTTTCTACAATACGACATTTCTTACCTTTTTTCTTGCTTACTTTTGTCCACCCATTGGAGCTTGGCTGACTAATAACAAGTTGTAATTCATTCTGTTCTGACGGCTGAGCGTCTTTCTCCGAATCTGAAGACGAAGAGAGGTGAGAGCGCTTCTAGGAAAGCTGAGGGTTGGAGGGAACCTCCGGCACAGCTGAGGGAGCGTTCCTCGGAATGTCCTCATTCGGCATATCAGCGTCAATTTCTTCATCAACCTGCACATCTGCCTCAGAGTCCTCCTCCTCCGAGGCCGAGAAGTATAAGTCATCCAACGGTCGAGGAGGCTCAAAAGAATTCCACCTTTTGGATTTGGGCTTGTGGTTCTGATTCTTCTTTTTATCTTTAAACTGCGAACATGTACTCTGAAGGTGCCCTGTTTGATGACAATGGCGACAACGGAAGGCTGTATTCTCGTAATCCAGTGACTGAGTCCAGTGGAAATCCCCAAACTTGAGGTTAATCTGATCCGGCAATCCTTTGCTGATGTCTATTTCTGCACACAGTCTGCCGTAAGTGTAGAGACCGTTGTCCCTTCTTGAGGTATCTGTAGCCAGGTATCGTCCCAAAGTATTCCCAATGGCTAAGAAAACAGAGAAGTCCCAAAAATGAGCCGGAAGATTCGGGAGCCTGACCCAAATGGGAATCTTGGAGATCACTGTTGTAGAAGGGTCGAAATCAGGAAACCAGGGGGTAAGAAAAAGCCCCGCCGTACCCCAGAACCAAGGGCCTCCCGTTAAGGCTTTCTGGTAGTCTTCGTTTGAGTCAAAAACCACCAGGAAGAAACCTTTTGAACATAGGAAGATTTTGCATTTTTTCGTCCAAGAGGAATGAACCCAGTGATAAAGGTCTACTGTGCGAGGCCATAGCCCGTTAAATCTGCATATGAGTGCTGATTCTGCAAGAATCTGATACCGGTTTTCCACCTTGGGATTCGAGAGGCTAATGGAGGGAATTTCCTCTGCTTTGTCAACCAGAAACGGCTTTGGAATGCCATTTGGCTGG
This sequence comes from Pinus taeda, assembly GCA_000404065.3. Lineage (NCBI taxonomy): Eukaryota > Viridiplantae > Streptophyta > Pinopsida > Pinales > Pinaceae > Pinus > Pinus taeda. Next base: position 44,014 of record APFE030331312.1, on the reverse strand, counting down.
GTTGCCGAAGAAGAATTCTGAGGATGGGCTACGCTTTTGCGTGCTGCATCTTTGTAAGAGAAAGGTGGGGCAGAGGAGGTTTGCCCGAAGGAGCCACCTCTTAAACGGAAAGAAACCCCAATGGAGGCGTCCTTCTGAATGCTGTAAAAGGAGAGAGAAAGGGGCTGCATAAGTTGCTTACCCTTGAATAGAAGTCTGATGCAAGAGGATGGAATCCCCAACCGGCGTTCCAGTTTTTGTAGAAGATCCTGCACAAGATCTGCTGCATGCACCCATATCATTGTCGTTTTACCTGAAATATTGACTTGGATCTGAAATGCAGGGGATTCTTCATGCAGATCTGGCTTGTTCAGAGGAGAGAGCTGCTTCAGATTTGAGCTCATTTGACACTGCCTCCTGATAATAGCTTGCCCGTAGATCTGGGTTTTTCTGAGGCACCAAGATCTTGCCATAGGGTCCGTTTCTTGACGCCGGATCTTGGGGGATCGATGACTGTAGATCTGAAATAACTGCAAATCTATGACCCCATTGAGTAGATCTGAAATTTTGGGTCCCTCAGCTTGGAAACCGCTGATATCTTTCATCGGAATAAGCTTCCCATCCCTTGCACGATCAGAGATTCGAGCGCTAGGATGGAGAAAGGAGTTTTCAAAACCTTCTGCGCAGAGGCGGATAATGTTTTCCTTCATCAAGACTCCGAGTTGCGCTGGCAAGGAGACTATGACCCAGCGGAGAACTTGGAACCCTTTTACAGGCAGAAAAACTATCAAAGCATTCCCGGATGAGGGTTCTTTGGGAAGAACGGGAAACAATGTTGCGCTCCTGGAGAATGGCGCGTCAGAGACGGAGAGGAAGATCGGCACGGAGGGAAGCGGATATCCGAAAGCTGCTGAAACCGAAACCTTCGAAACTGAAACCCTCAAAACCCTCGACGCCATCGCAAAGATCCTACTCTTCTAACAGGGAAGTCTCTTTATCAAGAGATGGTCCATATGGTAAGTTATATGATGGTTATGTTTTGATTATCACAGGATAGAATGATTTTGTATGTGGTACTGACATTCAAACATGTGATATGTAGATATTCCACTAGTGAGGATGGCGCGACATGTAGTAGGACCAATGAAACATGGGGCTAAGGACCATAGAATATCATCATCTCAGGGTAAACTAGAGACATATGAGTTTTTGGAGGATTTCCAGAGGAGGTTTGACATAGTGTTCATTAGTTTCACAAAGCATAGGTGACATGATTTGGATGACCAGTACATGGATGCATGTGCGAGTCTACCGTCTAAGTGGCTAGCCAATATGAGGTGAGAAACCATGGTTGATGAGGCTACTAGGGACTTATGTGCTAGTGATGTGGCACCTTTAGCATGGGACTGTCTATTGGAGTATGACAAGGAGGAGGGGGCAAGGGCACCCCCAATTTATTTACTTATTATTGTAGCATGCTATGGACATGCCAAATGTATTTAGAGTAGTAGACTCAAAATACTTGTATTGATGATTATCATACATAATATTATTATGCATGTTTGTTTTCTTTGTCATTTATTATGGATTAGTTATCTTCTTATTGATGCATGTCATAAACACCAATCTATAGTGTTGTTTACAATGGTATCTACATTGTTATTTTGTGCTATGGGAACATGATTGAATGGAATGGATTCAAAGGATCATACTTGAATCTTAACTCACAAATATTTTCTAAATCAGTCAGGGTTATGCACATGATTAACACCATTAAATGGCATGATGAGAAGTTGGGAATGAAGACAAAAATTAAGTTGAAAGAGGAAGGGAGTCAACTAATAGGCCTATCACAACATCATTTTTGACCTGATTTTTGGTAGAATATGCAATTAATATTCCACTGGAGTGGACTAAGGAATGCAAAAGGGTAAATACAACATTGGCTGCCAATGCTAGATTCTATGAATAATGACACACCATCAACATAACTAATGTCGTGGTGTGGATGATGGATCCATCTGAAAGGTGCAAGAAGAAAACCAATGAGATTATGAATAATGGAAGTATACCTATATGATATAAAAAAATTAAAAATATGCATTCTAGGGAAACTCCTAAGGGTAGAATTTCATGAGGTAAAGTGCATTGTGAGGGTGTGGGAGAATATTTCATTTATGGCCCTCAAGGATGTATGCTCCCTTACCCAAAAACTTGTTAAAGATGTAAGGACCTTTATGTAAGGTTTCAAACTTTCCATGTCCTAGGATATCATGGGATTTACCATAGACAAGGACTAGATCACCTTCATGGTAGACATGAGGGTGGACCTTGCGGTCATATTGGGATTTCATGTGAATTTTAGCTACTTCAATGGTTTGCAAACTCAACAATGTTCCTCGACATGCTCCAGTATAATGAGCCTTTGTTCTAAGGGTGAAGTATCTAGCAAGAGTTCGATGGAAAGGTGAAGGGAGGGAATTTGGAACTCAATTGGTAATACTATATACTCTCCATTTGCAAGATGTTGGAAATCTTAACAAAAGTTTTATAAGCACATTATGTAAGGAAGATCATTAAATTCCAATTGGTTTCACACTTATTCACCATTTGTTGAAGCATGGTCTTAAGGATCTAGTCGAAAAGTTCAACTTGTTCATTCCCTTGTAGGTGATAAGAAAATGAATATTGTTGCTAAAAACCTAAAAGTGAAGATAGCTCCTCTCAAATTTCATGTTCAATGTGTTGGTTGTAGTAAGAGACCAATTTTTTCAGAACCCCAAATCGAGCAATGACATGATTAAAGAAGAATTTACAAGTTGTGGTTTCCATAGTGTCATTAAAGGCTAGCATGGCCTTAGCCCATTTGGTGAAGTAGTCAAAAACCACTATATGATATATGTATGGCCATTGGAAGAGGTGGGTTTACACTCCATAAAGTCGATCGCCCATTTTTAGAAAGGACTAGTGGTGATAATGGGGTGCAAAGGAGATGGTGGAGCCCTTGCCTTAGGGGTAAATATTTGGAAATTTGAGTAATGTTTGATTTCCTCAATGTAATCTCTAAAGAGAGAAGGAAAAAAGTATCTAACACACATGATTTTCTAAGCAGTGATCATTCTAGAGAGGTGGTCACCATAGGCACAACTTACGGTAATAATTTAACACTTTCTCAACTTTAGCATGAGTGAGAATATGACACAAAATGGTATTTGCACCACAATAATAAATATCATCACCTAGAAGAAGGTAGCAAGGGGTTGGGTGATGAATACATCATCAATCATCAGGAGTTAGATCAAGCACAAATTTCAAAGTTCAAAAATATGTGAGGATATCACCATACCATGGGTCATCAGATGATATGGCTAACAAGTTCTCATCCAAAAGATCATTATTCAAGGGCACATCTTACACAGTAGAGGGAAATTTAGAAATTAACATAGAAAGGGCCAATTCTTTCTTAATTTTTGGTGTTGCAAATTCCAAGTCAAATTCCCAGAGGATAACAATCTAGCGGGCATACTTCCTATTGATGACCCATTGACTCAATAAGAAGCCCATGCGATTAGAACTAGTAATGACCTTGGTGGTGAATGCCAATATATGATGATGTAGCTTATGGATAGAGAAAAAAATGGAAAATTCCAACTTTTCCTCATGTCAATAGGACATGAGGGGTCCATTAAGGTTCTTGATCACATAATATATTACATGTTTAGTCTTGTTTCCATCTCCTTGGACTGAGACCCTATTTATTACATAAGTTGAATATGATATGTACAAGATAAAGTACTTCTAAAAGTTAGGTGGAATAATCAAAGGAGAAGAGGTAAGGTTACATTAAAATTCATCAAAGCATTGGTGTGCCTAATGATCCCATACAAATGGAATGTCAAACTAAAGGAGACAAAGAAACCACTGAGTAGTGGTGGCATAATCTAGAAAAAATATACAAAAATAGTTAGCTTTATCTTAAAGGCTCTATAACTGGAATAAATTATGAGGGGGAGGGAGTTACACAATCACTTGAAATCTGGGAGGATCAACTATACGTAATTCCATATTTTGACACAATGAAGCCTAAAATTTGGTCCATGGGAATGAAAAAGACACATTTAAGATGGTTAAGGTATATGCTTTACTTGTGACATCAAAGGAATATGGTATGCACATATTTTGAGTGTTTCAATTGTTTGAAATGAGTAGTTAGATCATTAAGCTAAGAAAGAATCATGTGACCTAAGTCATGGAAGAAATATGAATTTATATGTTGAAAAGTGGCTCCAAAATTATTTAGTTGAAATTTCATCACTCTATATGCAAATGTTCCCTAAGGACTAGATAAATAAATTTTATGTTGATCTGCAAAGAGGATACTAATCCGATTGTACCCTAAGAATCTACCCATAAAAGATAGAACCTCATGACCCACATGCTCATCGATGATTTTGTCAATAAAGGGTGTGGGGAAATTTCTTTGGGGTATACTTTATTAAAATTTTGAAAGTTTTTGTAGACATGTATGGTGCATTTATTAATCAGAACGGTAACTCGGTTGGAGATCGAGAAGGTATAAGAAATGAGATAAATGAATTTCACTTGCTTAAGCATATATATTCCAGCCTTAATGACTTCACATTTGGAAGGGTGTATAGGCCTTTTATTTTAATGGTTTTGGAAGGAATCCATTCAAGTGTCAAAGTGGTTCTCAACAATGGTTGGATCAAGTCTAGGAATCTCAAAATAGGACCAAGAAAATATATCTTGGAATTTTTTGAACAACCCAGTGTAGGTGGAAACTTCCTTAGGAGTGCAATGTGCCCCCAATGATATGAAATCCTTTACTCCATGTTTGGTAGATATATTCACGTTAATGGTTGGTGAAATATTGGCCATATTCCCATATTCAAAATAATTGGGGGAATGAGGGTTTCCTGAATCAATCTGCTTGACCATGAATGAATTCTTTCAATTCCACAACATATTGGTTAGATGGACTTGGTTGTTATGGAAAAAAAAGGAATGATGGTGCATATCATCCATGAATAATTTGGTGTGGTCATAGTGGTCCATATTGGATCATTATATTGTTTTCCATCCACCTTGATTCTTTTAGAGTGGAAAAAGTGGAGGAATCATCTCACGGGACAGTTTTATCGGTGGGACCTAGTTTATCACAATAGGGTTTGAAACCTTTCAACAGAATTTTGAGGAATCAAATGACATTTCATAGGGGTAAAACTTTGCTTCTCTAGATATGTACCTTTTTAATATATTCTAAACATAGATAACTTTCCAACAATGTAATAATCACATAAATCAGAGTCCATATGTGAAAACTATGCCACTTAGAAGTTGACCTTCCTATTTTCACCACCATAGTTCGAGAGGATGCTACATCAGCCCCCATTATTCATGAAAATGGGCTAGCCATGTGATTATGATGTAGAAGAATCTATAATATTCTATATTGTAACTCTAGTTAAGATTTGAGGTAGTCAAACCTAACCACTAATAGGATATTAGGTAGTGTTATAATCGAGCCACTAGGAGGAAAAGGGGTTCCATTCTTTCCAGTGAATTCCTTACATAGCTAAGAAAAAATAGCTAAGGGGGATAGGAGACAAAGCACACATAGAGGATTTGTACAATGTAGTAGCCCATGGCCCACATGCCATACTTCTTTGTATTCGCAGCCACATTTCCATTAAGAGAAAGAGAGTGGAGTGACCTCATCTTCCAGCTAGTTTTTTCTCCAGAAGGGGTTTCCCAAAGCATATCTTGTGTTAGATGTGTGTGTGAGATTTTATTTTTCCATTCTATATTTCATATATAATTTTTAATTCAATTACATGCACTATTAACAATAAATCTACAGATTAATAAATCTAATAAAACCTTAATAGTGTAGAATTTCTAATTTTAAATATAATTTTATCAGATCTGTTGTGACAAATTGTCCAATGGAATATCCATGAAATTTTATGTATCATTTTGGGATAATAACATGTTTCTTTGGGTTAATTGTGGATATTTGTAGGGGATATAGATCGGCTGGGCCAAAAGTCATAAAACCCTAATCATGGTCGATGTATCTATGAATAATTGTTGTGCTCCTGCAGAGAAGAGGTTGTCATGGCTATAAAAACAAGTA
>APFE030331312.1:15228-37858 GCA_000404065.3 Pinus taeda | reverse complement strand
TGACTATACTTGTCTTTTCTTTACATTTGTTGAATTTTGTTGACAATGATATACTTTTGTTGACTATAATTGACTATGTTTGATTGATTTACATATAATATTCAAAACATGATGTCCATGTTGATTATAATTGACAACAATTTACTTTTGTTGAATATGGGTGAGTATGATTGACTTTTGTTACGTTTGTTTATTATAGTTGAGTTTTGTTGATTATGGTTGATATAGTTTGTTAATGGACATATAATTTCCAAGACATGAATATGGTTATGAATTTCCAAAACGTATGGCCATGTTAACTATTGACTATGGTTGACTAAATTTTGTTTGAAGAACACTTTAATACAATTTTTTGTATACTGCTAATTGGACTTCCACTTCCCATTTATGACTAAGTATTGAGCACTTCCATGCTATTTACTTTTAACCAACCTACAAGCTAGCCTACAAAATAATAAGGAAACATTGGTTAAGAGATCAGCATTGGTTATTTTATAACATGTTTATTTAAATTCCCAATCTTCTTAATAATATATTAAAACATTTCAAAAAAATCTAATACAAATACTAAATTAATCTTAAATATAGTAATTGTTTTAAATCTATTAAATACTTCAATAAAATTTAATAAATTTTCTTAGTAAGTTAAAAATTACATATCATATTAAATTACTTGAAAAAATAAAATAATTAATAAAATTTTAGTTTTTAAAATGAAATATTTATCAAATACATTTTTTATTCAATTAATTTGATTTTGTTATATTGATATCATCTCATGTCATCTTTTCTTAATAATGTACTGGAACATTCAAAAAACAATTTAATAATTTATCTACTATTTTCGATAAGGTTATATTAAAATATAATTCTTTACTAAATTAAAAATACTTTTTAATATTTTATTAAATTAATATAAAAAAATTATAATAAATTTAAACAAGATGGGCTGCAGGGCAGCTAGTCCCTGCCCTGTCAATACTCTTGCAGCTTTGAGCTTGGAGCAGTTATTTCTAGCAACCCAGCCAGACAACAAGCCAGCCAGCCATTGTTTCTGAAGTGCGGAAGGCTCGGCAAGCCATTCGGATGTGGGATATACAGAGAAAGTGCGAGTAGGTGAGATTGTCATAAAAATATTTGTGTTTATGTGGGATATACAGAGAAAGTGCGAGTAGTAGCCCTGGCGCTTTCCTGATGCTTGCAGAGTAGAATTGTGAAAGTCCAGCATTTCTCCCATACTGCAATTCACGACAGTAAATGTTGCTGCAACGTCCATGGAATTCTTGCGTGAAGGTGCAAGGGGTTTCTACTGCCGCAGCGAAATTTTAGCCTGGTGCTTCTGCTTCCTACAAAGAAATTGTGTGGAATCATTGATGATCGTTGATGATCGTTGAATCTAGATTTATTGTAGCCATGAAGAACTTGCTGGGAAACTCGCTAGCAAGGACGAGAGAGACGGGGTGCTAAGACATTGATATCAATTGATAACAATAATTTATCCGAGAGAGTGCACAAGATTCAACAATGTTGGCGAGAACTCATTCCTCGATTCTATGGGCTCGCGTACATCCTCAGTTTCTATGGTTCCAACAGCCTGATGTATCCACAGATATAATATTTATTGAGGTTATAATGGCGGTGCTTCTAAGTAGGCGGTATTGCTGAGTGCCTCATCTACCTAATTTTCCATACCAGTGATTGGTGCTGAGTTATTCTGGTACAACGACATATTCAATATATAGTGCATGGGTTAGAATGATTGTTCGAGTCCCTGTGGAGCTAATTTGAGAGAAATCCGACAATGGACATAACCTGATCACGAAAAGGTACAACAGATGCTAGTTTTAGAATTTTAAATAATGCACAGTTGGAGTCTGGCCGGAATGCGTGAGAGTCGTTAATTGATTATTTTAACCATGGACAATTGCGAGTATCCAAGTTGAATATCTAAGTATCTGATAAGCCCAAGAATTAATTAAAAAATAGAAAACACATGTTATGGCAACTGCCATGACAATTTGCATTCTAAATTGACACACGTTGTCAAGCTTAACCACTGCATAGATTCAATGCACCATGACACGTTGGAGCAAAGCGTTCAACTTCCATCCAGACACGTTGGTGATGGTGCCGACTGACTAGGCCAGTCCAATTTAGCATATGGACCACCTCCCTAAAACTTAAACATAAGTGGTGCCCTTTGAAAAAACTAAAGAATACGAATATCGCAAATGTAAAGGAAACATAATAGTCTACTGAATATTAATATCACGACGATGCAAGAACTTTTAGACAGAATGTATTATATAATTGTTGGACAGAGTGAAATATATTTCGCAACTGTTGGACAGAGTGAAATTCTGACTGCCACACGATTAGGAATACTTAATTTCGAAGTACCGACGGTTTATTTCCTATTCATAAGTTCCAAAAGGTGTTGCCAATGGAGATAACCTGATCACGAAAAGGTACAACAGATGCTAGTTTTAGAATTTTAAATAATGCACAGTTGGAGTTTGGCCGGAATGCGTGAGAGTCGTTAATTGATTATTTTAACCATGGACAATTGCAGAGTGACTGTAATGCGCGAAAGTTGTTCAAAGTATGGTGTTAAATTTCGAATATCTATGATAAGTAAGGCCTAGAGACATACCATTGGCAGATAGTGCAGCGTGCACCTGGTCTACTTTTTAGAATACATGGGAAATTTCTAGTCACTTGTTAGTCCACCATTGTTAGGCCACGTATCTCTCATGCTCAACACAAACCTGCATGCATACCAAATGCCTTATTCTGGCATAAATAAATCATTTTGTAGCGGGCGGTGGAACGAAGGTTAGCTGGTTAGCTTGGCTGTCAGCGACGTCCATTAACTGTTGGCTCCAATGTCCATTACCAGCTAGCTCCCGACTGTAAAAACCTATCTAATTGAGCAATGCCTTATCGAGACTGCAATTATTACTTCCCCCAAAAATGGATGGAAGACGAAGCAGCCACCGCCATGGGCAGATCTACTGCAGTTACATCTTAGTTTTTTCTGTGTCTGTGTGCTGCAGGTAAAATTCCCAACCCCAGATTTAATTTTCCCCATTGTTTGTCCTGGCAATGCTGGCCAATTATGTTATTGTCTTTTTGTTTGTTAAATTTTCTGAATTAATGCAATCCAAGGTAAAAACAGAGTCGTCGGTGGGTGGCTTATAAGACAGACGATGGTGAACTGCGACTGTGGGTTCAACTGATCTTCCTCCTTCTCGGATGCCAGAACTACCAGCGGGGGTTTCATTGTCATGGAATACAGATCTGTTCTTGAAATTTTGGAAGACAGGTATGGCCATAGACACGCTAACCAGTCAATTTGGGAGAAATGGGTATGGTGTAAATTTACAAATAAATGATATCTATAACATGCCCACAAATTACAATACTTGAATCTTCTAAATGGAATTCTTCTGTTTTGCAGATAAGGTATTAACTGCACGTTTGAGGGTGAGAAGAAAGTGGGAATAGTCACTAGTAGGACGAACAGGCAGCGGCAAAACGACTCTTATTTCAGCCTTATTTCGACTGCTTGAACCAGCTAGAGGAAGAATTTTGTTCGATGACCTACACATTTGCAATATAGGTCTTCATGATCTGAGATCAAAACTTAGTATCATTCCTCAAAGAAGCAATTTGGATCCACTAGACTTGTATTCAGATCATGAAATTTGGGAGGTAATGTTTATAGTCTCCTAACAATTACATGTACTCATTTATCAAGTCTGGATAATCTTGCATGTTTTCAAAATCACGTATGCTTATGTAAAGGAAAAAAATGAATTTAATTGCGATGTATACATGGTCTCAGAACATCTGCACTCAGTTCTATTAGGGGTAAACTTGGTCTCAGAGCATCCGCACTCATGTCTATTTGGGGTAAACCTGGTCTCAAATCATCTGCACTCATTTCTATAAGTGTTTCTAACTTTTGTAAAAGCAGGCCTTACAAAAGTGTCAAATGGGCAAGTCGTTCGAAGATTTACCGAACAAACTCGATTCTTCAGATCAGACATCTTTCTCTGTTCTTTGAGTTCATTCACTGCAGTATGTTCATAAATCCAGCGAGAATAGATAGAGATAAAGGAATAAGGTTCGTTTGCAAACGAAAATTCTTTAGCCAAAATACACATCTGGTTTAACTACATATACTAATTCCAGTAAGCTCTGGCTGGTAAAATCTCGAGCTTTGGGATGGAATAGTGTTTGCGTAGTCTCCATGCCCGTGATGCATTTATCTGTTTTTTGTTTTAACGGTGAGTTACGAACGAGCGAATTGGGGTGTTGGTCAAAGGCAACTCTTGTGCTTAGGTCGTGTTCTCCTCAGGCGCAACGGAATTCTGGTTCTGGACGAAGCAACTGCTTCCATCGACTCTGTCACATATCCACTTCTTCATAATGTCATCAGACACGTTTTCCAACTGCACAGTAATAACAAGAAAAATGAAGAGATGGAATTTATTTTGATTCAGTCATGCTGTAGTATGTCATCTGAATTGCACAAACAAGCAGCATTTTCTGCGCTTTAGCAGGGTACAGAAATTATAATATAATTTACCTTATGGACATGAGATTTCTGAACGTCCACGCGCTTTAACAACAAGATTCCATGCGTGAGCTGCCGACAGAACATGCCACCGCAGGCTTACCTTTGAACGGCAGGTTTATCTAACCCTGCTTCTCCTCCTGCACGCCTTCCTTTTGCTTTTCTTTTACTTTGCAGCGCGCTCTGAATATCGCAGAAACTGAATATCTTTTTTAACCATATTCCAGATAGACAATGCTAATCAGAAGAGGGGAAGAATTCGACTAAGCTTAGCCTTGACCTTGGCAACCTTACCTTCTAATCCACCAGCTTGGGAATAGAACGCAACTCATTTTAAGGCAGCAACTAAGTCGGTTGCTTTCATGCAAATTAACACGGCATTTAGTCGGTTGCTTTCATGCAAATTGACACGGCACTGCAATGATGGTTTGACACGCCAGGGCAATTTCGGTTTGACACGCCAGGGCAATTTCGACACGGCAAGGATTGTTTGCCGTGGGCAGCAGCCATGGTTTAGCAGAGATGATATGCCATAAGTATTCCTAACATTAAATGTTAGGAAATTAATGCTAAGGGAAACATAGCATTAGTTCATGAAGGTGTGAAATGGTCCTAATCACTTGTACTTTTCCCAATTTTAGCCTAACTTTTCAGCTTATATACCTCGTTTTGAGGCCAAATAAGATGAACATGTTTTTGATTGGTTTAAAAGCATAAACAAATAAAAAATATGGTATTGGTTTTTGTGTCATTCCAAGGAACTTTGTTTTAAGTTTAAATAGTTTTATTGATTCTCGCGTCGAACTAATGCTAACTACGCGAATCGATTACTATAGTCCCTGCAGCCCGAAGGGGCAGGGACTAATAATACATTTAAATAAATTATATATGGAATTAAATATGAGTACGTTGGTTATTTAAAGATTGATTAAAATACCTCGCTCACTAATTTCTAAATGTTATCCATAGTACACTTTAAAGATACATAATAAAATATAAAAATTATTTTGTTGTTTTTCTCGGTTGAGTACTGTACATATAATTTTCGAGAAAAAGATGGTCGCGTTGATTATAGTTTATTATGATTTTTTAATTACCAAAACATAATGTTTATGTTGAATATTAATTATAGTTTATTTTTGTTGACTATAATGTTCATGTTAAATATTAATTATAGTTTATTTTTGTTGATTATAGTTGATTAAATTTTGTTTGGAACACAATTTAATATAATATTTGGTATAGTGAAACTGGAACTTTTATTTTTATGACTAAACAATAGACACTTCCATGCTTTTTATTTATTTAATATAAACAAATTTGGAAGTAGTTGTTCTAAGGAATAAGTATTGTTTATCTTTTAACATGATTAATGTAGGCAATGAGGAAGCATTGATTCAAGAAATACACATTTTTATCTTATAACATAGTTGATTTAAATTGTTGATCTTATTAGTAATGTATTGAAACATTTCAATAACAACTAAATAGAATTGAACATTTTAGAATATATCAAAATTATAGTGTATTTTATTTCATTTTGTTAGTTTAACATAATCTTTAATTTTGCTTATATAATAACATGCTTGTCTAAATTATCAATCTTCCTCCTAATATTTTGAAGCATTTCAAAAAGTATATTGAATTTCAATATAATAATTGTATTAAATATATTAAATACTCTAATAAAATTCAACAAAGAATCTTTAATAATACTAAATTAATATAAAACAAAATTTATAAGAAATTTGATTAATAAATTTAAATAAATTAATATATAATTATATTTTAATTGATTATTTAAAAATTCATTAAAAAATTTACTCCAATGGCTTACTTACAAATGTTATTTATATTTCCTTTTCTTAAGGAAAAAAACACTCGTTATTATTAGTAAGTATAAGAACTAGTACATCATATCAACATATAATCATCAAAACAATCCACCACATCAAGACCATATGCATGTATATAAAAATATGAAATGCATATCAAGATATAATCACCAAAAAAGTCCCTGATGAACACCATATACATCTATGAGAAAATATCAAAACTAGTCAGGAATTAGGATCTTGAATGGGTGGGATTAGTGTCCAAGGTCGATGAAAAATAAAGTAAACACAATAACCTTCAGCCAATATAATCCAAGCCCAAATTTGAAGCCATTAAGTCTGCGTCAAGGGAAAGAGAACTAAAAAACATCTCGAACAAAAACCATAAGGCAAACAAAATGCCCACTTAGACTAGATTGTGTATGTACATTCACTAGACGTTAACCAGGAAGTGGGACAGGCCCGACATCCATAGCGGAATTTGCCATCCCCGGAGAGATATGCAAGCTACCAACCAAATACGAGATGCCCATCTTTGACATGTCATTTGCAATAGTGTTAAATTATCGGTGAATATGTTGAAAATATATAGTTTGAAAATATATTTTGAGGTAATCAATGCTCCTGAGCCAACTCTATAAATGAGGATGTGAGATAAAGGATAATCCCAACATGTGATTGGTTAGTGCTTGTGAGTCCCCAAAGATCTAAAGGCTTGGTATGTCCACGAATCTAGCGAATGATAATAACCCCCAGAGTGCAATGGTTTTAGCTCTCATATTAGTCACCATCCCTTTCGACCAATGGATATTATATTGTTGATCTTGGTTAATGCGAATATAGACTGCACATCCACATGATCTACCCTGTTCGACACCATTTAAATACCCAACACGGAAGGATATATGCAGGGCATATCTTCTATGTATGATTCCATTATCCATTTTGGTAGTCTGCATCAAGGGCCTCAACCAGGAAACAATATTGTTGCTACTATGTTCAAAATTCAGTGTGCTGGATTCAAATATAGTGGAGTTCCTAGCCTTCCATATTTCCGAAAAAATCACTAAAGAATAGCCATATTTATTTTGGGTCTTTGGCACCACCATAACAAGCAAGCATCAATAGAGTCACGTGCCATATGTATGAAAGAATATAGGCAAGAGATCCTAGACCATACGTGTTCATCAATTATGCAGGTCAATTGGAGGTGTAGATTGTTCTCCTCCATCATTTTACATAGGACACATTTCCCAGGTCCATTTATCTCTCTTTTCTTCAAATAAAAGTATATGTAGATTGTTCTTCTCCATCATTTTATATATGAAACATTTCCCAGGTCCATTTATGCCTCTTTTCTTCAAATTTTCTCGAGTGAGTCTGATTTTCCCATGCCATCCATATATATACTATAATCTTATATGAGCCATGTACCTTCTAGGATCTATTTTCCCATGCCATCCATGTATATACTATAATCTTATATGAGACTTGTACCTTCTAGGATCTATTGAACCAACATGTACTTTGAATGTTGTGTTTGTTGCTACAGATGTACATTTATGTGTCAGCCATAGAGATATATCATCGGTGTATACCCCGTCCCATGTGATTTGATCCCCTTTTTCAGCTTTGCAAATTCTCGATCTCACAACACATTAATCAATCTGTCCCAAAAATAATAAATACTCTAATAATAATCACTCTATTTTTATTACACTTTAAATACTCATAATAAAAATATAATAACTATTTTTATTAATATAAATTTCCATAAAATTTTAAATTATTGTTGAATGAAATCGAAACAGTGTCCATAAGATAAGAAAATATCAACAATTCATTATAAAAAATCTAATAAACTCGCTCAGGTAAAGTAAATAAATTTTCAACTACAAATTCACATTGAAAAATATCATTCTTTTGAGAAAACTCGTATTATGTGTAAAAACTACTTTCTATAGAATAAATTTGAGACCACTTTTATATTCAATATTTAAGTTTCTCTCTTATATCTCATCCCAGAACCAAATTATCATATATCATCCGTTATTTTCTATATAAAAATATAAAATAATACACATGTTGTCAATTGTCCTGGCACAATACCGATATTTTTTAATCATCTTTAGGTGGTATAGGGTTTCAACGTGCATCAATGAAACAAAATCAAGCGGTTGCCTATCGATTACACACATGTTTGACTTAGGAGACTGATGGACATCCAAAACAACACTGTTGTCTTAAATGAGATAGTCCATCAGTCACAACAATCTTCTTCGATCAATTAAGCATTAAATTTATTTGTTTCTTTTGCAGTGTTATTTGCAGAATATGAAGCAGATTAACCATGCTTAGATATAGATAATAATAATTATTCTTATATGTTTTATCAGGTTAGATAAAACACTTATAGCATGATAAAATTACAATATTTGAAGTTGTTAAAATATTTTAGATCTCTTAAAATCACAAAAAACCTAAGACTATCATTCACAAAGTATCCAAATGCTTTATAGAACAGAAAACTATGATAAAATGTCACATGTTAAAAATATCAAATAACCTAAAGCATATATGAAGGAATACAAAATATGAAAACTTGACAAATTAAAACAACACAAAAAACACTATAAAACACTTTGTACATGTATTTCACGATGAATGAAAGAAAAAGATGATTAGAACAATTTTTGAGAAGAAAACTAAAAAACCGATAATGACATATTGAACTCAATACTTATCATCAATAAAAAAATATGATGTTTTGTAGTGACAATGGTATTAACTCGAGTTTAACAGTTGGAAGTAGAAGGACAAAATCAAAAGAAAAATACACATCCAAAACGTTAAGACAATCACTTAGATTCTAAAATTGTATGGCAATGTATGTTGAAATAACTTCCTCAGATGTGTTGAATTTATTTTTTTAGTAAAGCTTCTTTTGTTTCTCATAGTGTTTTAAATATATGAAAAAAATATTCTTGTTTTTTGTATCCTTAAAAACCTTATATACAATAAACAAAATTGTTTATGATCAAAGATGAAAATTATTCATAGGATTTGCATAAATTTTTGTTAGGTAGTAACCACTAAGTTTGCATATTTATGCTTTTATTTCTATGCATTAAAGAATTGAAGGAAATGATAGACAATAACTCTTGGTACGTATATTTATTTTATGCAAATACTTTCCTAAAGTATGGTGGGAAGTAACTAATGGTGAATATGAGCTATTTTCAAGGATTTTGATTTTCGTTGGTTTTCACATGGCACAAAGATGCAATAATACCTTCAAAGCTATTGTCTAATAAAAAGTTTGAAACATGTTTTTTCAATAATATTGAAAAATTAATACTTATTTTGAAAGTTAAACATTATAATGATCAATGCTAAACTAATAGTGGTCAGCAAGCAAATTGATTGCTAAAGTTCCGCCTTTGTAGAGACTAATAACATGTTTGTTAGAATATTTTACTCATTCATTTTAAATTATTTTATTACTAATATTTTATAAATATGATATGGCAACTCTTAGTGGAACAAATTACACATTATTATAATAGAAAGTGAAAATATAATAATTCTTTAATTAAACTACTTTATTTTTCTCTCTATATATAATTGATATAATTTGTTTTTTCTTTCTTGTTTTACTATTTTTAATTTTGTAATGTAAATATTATTTTATTATTTTTAAATGTAATGTCACGAGCCTCTAATATTTTGATTTCAAAAAAGTCATGTATCAATATGAAGAATGCTAATTTGAATTTATATTTTAATGTAATCATTTGATTAAGAAATTTGGACAAATAATTGAATATTTTTATTCAAAATTATATGAATGTCTCGTTTAAAATCATGTTTAAAATCATTTGATGATTTCTTTTTTGTATTTACGAGATTTCAAACGAATGATCTTCACAGAATGAGTCCTAGTAAAGGGTCTTGCCATCAACTACTCTACATCTCATAGTGTTTTCTAATATTCCATTTAAAATCGTTAAAATATATCTTTTTTTATGGTTAAATTTATTTAAAGTTAGTGACTAATTGGTAGTGAGAATAGTTATTATTAATCATTATCTATAAATATAATTTCTTTACTGTTAATTTTGTTTTGTGTAATCTTGGTAGTACTTCCATTTTCTATTAATTTTCTATAAGTAGGTAGTAAAATATGTCTATCAAAATATGTTTGGTGACACCAACCTGCCTAAAGGAAGCCAAGTCTGTTGGCCACTTATCAACATTGGAAGTTGTCCAAAATTTAAATAGTTTAATTCTTATCATCCAAGCTATGTTTTCTGTTATATCTACTATATACTTAATGTTTCTAAAGTAAATGTTATTCGACATAATAACAAAATTCAATTTTTCATCTCTCTGCTTTAGTCATATGATGATTCTACCAGAGCCGACTCTTTTGCACTTGTCCTGGGATCTTCACTCTACAACAGTGTCTCGATCTAGTTTTCCATTCTCTTTAAGCAAAGGTTTTGGTGATATTGATGCACTTGCACTGACTAGATTTCCTTCCGGATATCTTTTAAGCTTGGTTCCTCTTACATGTCCCCCTTTTGGATCTTCTCTATCTTTGTAAGTTATCATTTCCTTGGCCGTAAGGTTTTTCATTACCTAGTATTGTTGTATGGTCTGCCTGAACAGTGTTTACGACCTTGAGTATGGCCCGGTTCATTAATTATTGGCTCCCAATCTGCTATTGGTATTTCTTCATTTTCCACATTGGCATTTAACTCTCCCTCTCCCGCTCTTCTTACGTTCTTTCTCTGTGGTTTGCTCGCTGATGTCTCCGAGCCCTTCTTTTTCTGGTTTGTCTTCTTTCCTGGTCTTCAATAAACTTTTTGTCCCTCTTTCCCTCCTTCTTTTACCATATTTTCCTACTTTCGTTTCCTACGATCTCTGTAGTCCTGCAACTTTACTTGTTTCGAATGTCGGAGCTTTGAAGACTCGAGAGCAACGAAATTAATACTACTAATGAGCCCTAGAAATGGGTAACTATATGGGCTCATTCTGCTTATTATTTCGATTTAATCCACCATTCTCAATAGTTTTGTGCATGTTTTTGAATGTATTTATGCAAATAGAGTGAATTGGGCTAGTCACTTTGCCATGTAGTCTAATGAATGTTTATTGCAGATTTTTTGGATAATTTTTGACAAAGACAAGGAATTTATGAGCAAATGGTAGCCAAACTCGAGGAAACTAGGGAAGAGGACTTGTAGGAGGGGTATCTTCATTAATGACCCCTTTCCTCGAATCCTCCACCTGCAGCTCAGAGTACAAATGCCCACATTGATGATTCCAACGGGCAGCCCAGCAAGTCAAGTAGGACTACTGTTATCTTCAGTTCTAGGATGTAGAGTTCCTTAATTTTAGGAGGACTCTTGGGAGTCTCCATTTGTATAAATAAGAAGGCTTTGAGCCTCAGTAGGTTATCCAGTTCTTAGTATATTTTCACACTTTTGTGCAGCATTGTACTCATCTCATTTTTGAGCTCTTTTGGGAATAGTTCATGTGATGTAACTACTATTTTTGATAATGAAGATGAACCAAGTTTTGAACCAGCACTAATCATTTTCAGGGGGCTAAAGCTCTTGGATTAGGGCCCAACCCAAGCTGCCCTACACCTCCTCTGTGTACTTATATGTTGTTGTTTGCATTCATCAGTTAATTTCTGCTGCATATACTCATTTTACTTCATTAGATTAGGTTGCTTTTGATGGTTAGAATAGTTGTTTTTGCTTCAAGTTGCTTAAGTAAGTTGTGCAGTGACAGAAAAAGATCGGAAAAGGCTAACAACAAGTCTTGATGTCCTTTATCCCTCCTTGGGACTATGATTTGAGGTCAAGGCACTACTGTTGCGCCCAGAAACACAGTTTTTGCTCTTCCATGCAACTGCTAGTGTGATACTTTGATTTGGAAAAGTTGATATTGGTTCAGATTCAATTGCTTAGATCATTTTATGTCCTCTCACCATAGTTCTCTCACATTATTTTCTCTCCATAAGGTATTTTTCAACATTTTTCTTTTTTTAGGTCAGAAATTAGGTTAAGCTAGACAAAAATCTGTTTTTAGGTCTTTCTTTGGTCAGTTTCGAGAAGTAAGTGTGCGGATCTCTTACAGGATATCCCAGCTCATCATTCCTCAATAAAACAGCTAGCACTAGCTCACTTCTTGCAGATCCCCTAGCTCATTCACCACATTTCGCCAATCTGCCCTAATTTCTACGTTGTTCTTCCATAACGCTACTTTCTTGCCATTTGAGAAAATCCAACCATATCCTTCTTCCCTGATCCTCCTTGAAAAGTTATATACCCCTCAACACCTTCATCCAGCCTTCATTTCCCATTTCACATCATTTTTCCACCTTCAAACCTCTAAAAACCACTTTTGGCCTCCTCTTGTAGATCCTCCTGTAGATCCCTTGCAGCCTCCTATAGAATTTCCTGCGAGTGATTTTTCGAAGTCTAATCACAATGGAAGTCTTTAGAAGGGTACTAGGGACTTCTTAGGACCTCTCCACACCTTCCTCACCATCTGCAAAAGCCAAATCCATATTCCTTTGCCACCAAACCTCTGCACAGTCACAACTAGTCAAATCACAAGCATAATAATTCCACATAAAAATACTCAAAAGTACAAAAATATGATTTCCTCTCATTTCTCCTTCGAATTAGCTTGAATAAATGCAATTTACCTTTTCATTATTCAATGGCACTCGTTTCATTAGTTTCCATATCTTTTCTTGCAAAAATAGGGTTAGTGGATAAACTAGGGTTTGCTAGGGTTTGCATTTCATTTCAGTTTTCATTCTCTTTGTACCAGTAGAATATCCCTTGTAGAGTTAGTTTCCTTTCATCACAGTTAAAGCTTCTTCTGAGAACTTAGAGAAGTTAGCTTAAGCTCCTAGCAAACTTCCACCAGCTGATCAAGTGACAGCATGCAGTAAAAGTTAGTACTTATGCAAACAGCACTGTCGCTTCCAAGTTTGTCACGAACTACTGGATTGATAAAAGTAAAGAAGGAAGCCCTAGGAGTTGCAACATTATTGATGAAATATTGGAGCTCACCACTCTTTTTGGCGTCATTGCCGAGGAAGTGTCAGAGTATTTTGTGATTACTTTTTTTCTTCTATTTTCTACTTCAACATTCTACTAAGTAGTTTATTTTAGTAGAGTAGTTGTTTCATTTCAATTATGAAATTTCAATTTTACAAAAGTAGATTAGACATTTCCTACTTTCATTTCAATTCTGCAATTTCAATTCTACAAAAGTAGATTAGAAATTTCCTACTTTCATTTCAATTCTGCAAAAGTAGATTAGACATTTCCTACTTTCACTTCAATTCTACAATTCCATTCTAGCAATAATAGATTAGACATTTCCTGCTTTCATTTCAATTCTGCAATTTCATTTCAGCAAGCATAGATTAGGAATTTCTTGATTTCATTTCAATTTTGGATTTTTTATTTCAGCAAGATTCATTTCAGTTAGTTGGAATTTGTTGTTCAATCTATTTCAGTTTTGCAGGTACAAGTAGAAAATAATAAACAAAAATCACCCAAAAAAAGAGATTTCCTTTCATGCCTCATAGGAACCGAGAAAATTCAGGAAAATTCCTACCCAACACCCCCACCACATCACTAAGTCACCCTTCTCTCTTCTTTGGTGGCAGTGATCCAGAAGAACATATAGGTGAACCTATAGAGATATATGAAGATCCTATAATAGAAGAAGAGCAAGAAATCATTCCTCCTAAGACCATGGCTGAAAACAAAAACATTAGAGGAAATGGGAAAAGAATAGAAGGTGCTTTTCCTATATGAGAGACCAATGGGGATACAAAAATGAAAAACATAAGTCCTTCGGCCTGACCTCACTTCCATGGACTGACTACCGAATATCCCGATACCTTCTTGTTTGAATTTGTTGTTCTCTGTCAGACCTATGACTATGCAGAGGACAAGCAGAAGTTGAAACTGTTTCCTTCTACCCTCAAGGATGCAGCATTGCGCTGGTTCATGGAGTTACCTAGAAATAGTATCACAACTTGGGCTCAGATATAGCAAGCTTTTAACAACAAATATGAGGACTATTGTAGGTCAAAGGATACAAAGGAATAAATCTCCTGAATGACCATGGGAAGTGATGAATCTTTAGAAGACTATGAAGAGAGGTTTCAACTCAGTTATAAAAGGGCCAGGTGCACACTTGACCCCAAATCTATGAAGTTGGTCCTATTCAGAGGAGTCCCTGAAGACCTTCTAGATACCCTCCATTTGCTAGCCGGGGGAGACATCTACCAACTTCCTTATGATGACATAAAGACATTGTTTAGAAACCATTCTAGGTCAGCTAGAAAGAGAGGTAGGGGAATTCAACCTTTAGCCAGTACATGCTCATCCAGTTCATCCCTTAGAAACGAAATTGAGAATCGTCTACAAGATTTCAAGAGTGAGATGAGGCAGACTCTTTCCATGCGAATGGATACATTGCATATCAAAAGGAAAAAAGAGGAAGATGAGAGGGCTTTGGCCATATTTTGTCCCATGTGCACTAGAAAGCATCCTAGGAACAAATTTCCATTGCACTCTATAGAAGTGTGTTTAGTCTGTGAAGAATACCATCTTATGAATCAGTGGCCTTCCTTTCCCAGAATTAAAGTTGCATATCAAGGGGCCAAAGGAGCCACTGAACCACTCTATTTCATGAACCAAAGGAGGCCACATGGACATAGACCTTACCAGCAGGGAATGCAAGGGACGTCCCAGACTTATTACAACCCCAATCAAGCCACTTCCATGCCTTCTTAGGGTTCCCCTGCTCATCCTTCCTAGTCCACACCCCCTCCTTGGTCGTAACCTCCTCAATACCAGGCTCTACCAGTTGCTCATTCGTTTCACTCTTATGCTCAGCCACAACCTTAGTGGAATGCACCTCATCAGGGGTGCAGGCCCCAGTTCAACTCTCTTCCTCCTCTTTTCCCTCCACCACGTGCTCCACCAAGACAACCCCAAATACCTACTCAAGGTATATAGTGGAGAAACATCATGTCCGACCTATGCTGTGGAGATTCAGGAGATTAACCTACGATCTGGGAAGTTCTCCCAGATAGCCAACACCCTTATAAGGAGGATGAGGAAGAAAAAAAGGAAAGTGAACCAAAAGTCATCCCACCCTTTCTTGAGAGACTAACTGGAACCACACAACCAACCCCAGAAGAAATTGAACTTCTGGGAGAATTAAAACAGTTATCTTTAAAGATACCACTTCTCCAAGCCATAAAGGATGTGCCCATATACAACAATATGATCAAGGAGTAGTGCTTCATGAACCTAAGCAAGCACAAGAGAGATGCTCCAACTATCAATGTCATAGGACAACTGTCCAACCCGATGTTGGGGCAAGTAATATGTCCGAAATATCTAGACCCTGGGAGTCCTGTAGTTGATGTCCACATCAATGGCACCATAATCCCCCATACCTTGATTGATCTAGGGGCTGCCATTAATGTGATGACCAAAGACACTATGCTCAAACTCAACCTTCAGGGTTCCCTGAGAAAGACCACAACTGTCTTGCAGTTAGCAGACCGCTCCACCATGACCCCTGTGGGGATTTTGGAAGATGTAATGGTCTCTATTGACTTCTGAGAGTACCCTGCTGATTTCCTGGTTCTCTGGCCAAAGGAAAAGCTAACCAGGTATCCTCTCATACTGGGAAGACCTTGGTTAGCTACTACAGATGCCTACATCAGTTGTCTAGTTGGGAACATGACAATCAAGAATGGGCATATGTCCAAGCAACTAGTCCTATATCCGCTTACCCAACCTTTGTTAGAACATGATTTACATCTCTGGTTGGAGGAGGAAGATCAGGATGAAGCCTATTCTACACCATTGTGTATAGTAGAGGCTACCATGGGGGATCGACAAACCGAGGATGACCTTATTGAAAACTTGATTCATAATCCACCACCTAATGTGTTGCCATTAGAAGAGTTGGTGGAAGAAACCCAGGCCAATCCTGTAATTGATCTCTGTGTGGCTGATCTGACCTCTCTTCGAGTGAAGAATGTAGAATTCAGTCCAGAAAGGACCTTGAAGATCAACTCATCCCTGTCCACCTCTGAGGAGAAAGAACCGTGTAACTTATTGGAAAACCACTTGGATGCTCTTGCATGGAGCTATAAGGAGATGAAGGGAGTCCACCCTTTAGTCTGTACTTATCACATTTACATTAATGAAGATTGTAAACCAGTCCGGAAACCTCAAAGGAGGATGAATCCAGCTGTTAAGGACATTTTCAAAGAAGAATTGCAAAAGTTGTTGGATGCAGGATTCATCTAACCCATCTCAGACAGTGAATGGGTCTCTTGCTTGGTGCTAGTGCCAAAGAAAAATGGGAAGTCAAGAATCTATGTAGAATATTGGGAACTGAATAAGGCCACCAAGGAGGACCATTTCCCTTTGCTTTTAATAAATCAAGTGTTAGATGGCCTGGTAGGGAAGAATTTCTTATTCTTCCTAGATTGGTTTAGTAGGTACAACCAGATCCAAATCAGTCTGGAAGACCAAGATTAGAAAACTTTCACTTGTCCTTGGGGTAATTTTGCATATCGGGTCCTTCCTTTTGGGTTGTGCAATGCTACCGCCACTTTCTAGAGAGCGGTACTAAGCATATTTGCTGAACAAGCTCATGATTCAGTGGAAATCTATATGTATGAGTTTACACTTTATGGTTCTAACTTCCAGGAAGCTTTGAATAACCTAGGAAAAGTTTTAGCCAAGTGCATCAAAATGAACCTGTCCCTAAGTCCTGAAAAATGCGAATTCTAAATGACTAAAGGGAACGTGCTAGGTCATACAATTTCTCAGCAAGGATTATAGGTGGATCCAAATAAATTGCAATCATCCAAAGGGTCCCACCTCCTCAAAAGGTAAGAGATGTTTGGAGTTTACTAGGCTTAGCATGGTATTATATAAGATTCATTAAGGATTTTAGTAAGGTAGCATATTCATTACTTGGTCTTTTGGGAAATGATGCTGAGTTCATATTGACTGACAACTGTCAAGAGGCTTTGGATACCTTGAAAGGTAAACTGGTAACTGCCCCAATTTTGAGAGGTCCAGACTGGGCCCTACCTTTCCACATTCACACAGATGCCTCAAACAAGGCAATAGGAGTAGCCTTAGGGCAAGTTGATGAGAAGTTGACTTATGCCATATATTTTGTCAATAAGAACCTATCCAAGCCAGAATTAAACTACAATGTAACCGAAAAGGAGCTCCTAGGTGTAGTCCATTCCCTAAATAAGTTCAGACACTACATCACCGACTATCAAACATTCGTACACACCAATCATGCTACAATTAGGTATTTGATGAATAACCCATATATAAATGCTCGTATTATTAAATGGTTACTTTTATTACAGTAGTTTGATTTGACCATTGTTGATAAGCCGGGTATGGAAAATATTGTTGCTAACTTTCTATCTAGATTAGATATGCCTACAGGTGAAGAAGGAATGGTGGATGATCAAATGCCAGATGAACACCTATTTGGTATTTCAGTACTCTCTCCATGGTTTGCTGATATAGCAAATTACTTGCTTTCAACACAGTTTCCACCACACCTGTCCTCAAAAGAGAAGAGAAAGATCGTAAGGAAAAGTGCCCCATTCACCTGGATTGGGGGCAATCTTTTTAAACTTGGCCCAGATCAAATTTTGAGGCGATGTGTCAGGGAGGAGGAAGTTTTTGACATTCTCCTAACCTGTCATGGTGGGCCTTGTGGGGGCCATTTTGCAGCAAAAAGGATAACCTTCAAAATTATGCAAGTAGGTTACTATTGGCCCACTCTTCATTATGTCAGAAGATATATTAGCCAATGTGACCGATGTCAAAGGATGGGGAAACCTACTCCAACGGATGAGATGCTCCTACAACCTAAAGTGAATTTCGAGCAATTTAAGAAGTGGGGCATGGACTTTGTGGGTCCCATCAACCCTCCTTCAAAACAGAAATCTTACATCATTGTGTGTACTAATTATCTGACAAAATGGGCAGAAACAAAGGCAATCAAGGCAACAACAAAGGGAAAAGTAGCTGGGTTTCTGAGGGAAAATATATTTTACAAGTTTGGCTATCCAAGAGAATTAGTCACAGATCAAGGGAGTCAGTTTACCTCCAATATTATTGAATACCTACTCACACATCACAAGATTAAGCACAAAACTTCCACCCCTTATCATCCATAAGCAAATGAATAGGTGGAAGTCTCTAACAGAGCTTTGGAAGGAATTTTGACTAAGGCAGTGAGCAACAGCGGAAAAGATTAGGCAGATTGATTGGTTGAGGCCACTTGGGACTATAACACCACATGGAAAACCACCATAGGGTTTAGACCCTATGAGCTGGTCTACGAGAAGAAGGCTTTATTGTCAATAGAATTTGAATATAACACATTAAGGATGGCAGCTCAGCTGGACCTAAATCTCATCCATGCACAAAAGGAAAGGTTACCTCAGCTAAATGGATTGGATGAGCAGAGAATGCAGGCCCTTCTCTACTTAGAGGTATTCCAACTTTAAAGAAAAATATGGGATGACAAACACCTCAAAGAAAAACAATTCTAGGAAGGAGATTTGGCACTGTTGTATGATTCAAGATATAAAGATTTCAAGGATAAACTGAGGACAAGATGGTTGGGACCATACACAGTAGAAAAATGCAATGACAATGGTTCAGTCCTGATCTGGACAATCGATGAAGAAGCCATCCCCATGCTCGTTAATGGGCATAGATTGAAGATCTATAGGAAGCCCCTTTCTAAGCAGGAATTTATTGAAACTATGAGTAAAATAACGTTGGTAGTGGAGCAAGTTTCTACATCCACTCCACCCACACCCTGAGCTAAAAAAAAGGAAAAAGAAGAAAATGAATAAAAGATCCCTGGGTGAAAACCTCTTGGAGGTGCCCAGGGCAAGCAGTGAGGGTGAGAACCTCTTGGAGGCACCCCAGCTCTCTCATAAAAAAGAAGAAGAAAAAAACAGAAAAAAAAAAAAACTAACTTCTTTTGAATGCATTATAGATTGCACGAGGGTCACACAAGAGAAAAAAGACATGGCCAGGCTACATACACCCTTGATAGCTCATTCCTCCATCGCCATTATCTTTTCCTAGGCCTTGGTCTCGCTTGTTCTGAAAAATTTTGCATCCTACAGGAAAATCTGTGCATTCTACAGGAGGATCCTATAGAAAATACAAAGAGCCCAAAATCAAGTTCAGAGAAGAATCTGAGGGCTAGAAATTTGTCCAGAAGGCCTGTGGACCACCCTACCACCACTCATCCTCCTAATTCTCCATTTCATCCTTGTGCATGCAGATTTCCACTTGCTTTTACTTCCCTGCACAGAAAACACCGAAATTTAGTTTCTTTCATTTTTAAACAAAAAAATGATGATGAATAAAATAGCAGCATTCTTCACTTGTTTCTTACCTAATGTATTCCAGATGTTACTCCTTTCCTTCAAAACCTTCGGCAGCTATCTCTTCAGTCTCTGCTCAAGCATCAACAAGAAATTTTAGAGGGAGAAGCAGTGATAGGAAATCCTGCAGGGTTCTTGTAATAGTTGATCCCCTTAAGAAAACAAGCTCCAGAGGCAGGGTCAATGTAACCAAGATTTATGCAATGTACAAGGAGCAATGCCTGATCAAAAATCACTAGCATAAGCCACCAGTTCAATGGCCACGAGCACCACCAGCAGCAGCAATAAAAAAACAAAGTGCCAAAGTCTGAGCATGCAAAGCATGGTAGTGACTACCATGTAAGTGGCTAAACTTGTTCCTCTGTTGCATGAATATTATTTAGGAACTACATGAACCATTGAGATGGTCACGATCAGATGAAATCAGTGGCTAGCTAACTAGCCACCCTTGTCCAGTTCAAACCACCTTGTTGAGTTCAAACAAGCTTCATCTAATTCAAATAGCAGTTCAGAAGACGCAGTTAGCACGTGTGGTCTGTCAAGTCGGGAAGAAAAACTCAGAACTGGTATTAGTGGCGGCGTATAACGGGAATAATGGAATTGATGGCGGGCAGGCGACATGAAATACCATAATGGCACTGGAGTAGAACCAACGGTCTAGATGGGGATAACGTACCCATCCTCCCACCTCACCTCGTCACCATATATCACACCATCAGCTTAAGTACACTGCGGTCGAAGCCTCCACCTTTTGTTTTCATTTGCATTGATGAGTTCTCGACTGCAGCAACTCACCTACCACCTTCAGAACATGGAACCAGTCGTTCTCTGTCAGTTTTCAAAACCCTCCTACTTATCGGTCTCTACAAGAGCATTATCGCATTCTACAAGAGCAAAACACCGTCTATAGGAGCCTTTCTAAAGGAAGGCCATAGAGCAGTTCTGTAGAGGAAAAATTCAAAAATATTTCCAAATTTGAGCTCAAAAAGAGGTAGGCTCAAAAACCCATTCTGCATGTGATATATCTATACAAGGTGGTGGGATTAGAAGCAAAGTATTTGGTTGAAAAAGAAAAGGAACGTGAGCACAAAAGTCTACCTTTGTTTTTCTAAATTTGATACAATCTCTCCATTTTCTTCTCTACACTAAAAGTTTGTCTTTTTGTTCCCTGTATTCTCCTGTAAAAAAAAAAGGTATGCAACCATAGAAAATCAATCCTGTGAAAGAAAACGAATTTGCATTAGGAAGTCTGTTTATTTTGTGAGAAAGAAAAACATTGTTTTATATACTCTCTGTTCTGTCAAGATATTGATTTCCTCCAAAAGCTTGAGAAGTAAATTCAGGTTGGAAACAGGGTTTGAAGGGAGGGAAAAATTTCAAATTGATGTTGTGAAAAATGAAGAACACGAAAAATTCCCTCTCTGGTTCCAGAAAGACAAACCTCAGTTATTCTTTTGTTTTCGGTTTTGAAAATTTTGTTACCTTCCTCCACACCTGAGCATTCCTAGCAGTCGCTAAAAACCATGACAAGAGGTTTTATGAGAAATGAGCCTTTGAACTCCAACAAATTGCATGAACACCTAGAAGTGGTAGCCCTCTTCACCAGGGCACATTGGATGCCTTTCTTTGAGAGAATTCATGGGTATGATGAGGAAGTGATAGAGGAATTCTTAACGTCCTTAAGATCCCATTCAAAAACACATGCTACAGTCAGTTTTAGGGGTCTGACCATAGAGCTTACACCAGAATTTATCAGCAGAATTACAGGTCTTCCACTTGGGCTCCCTTGGAGCAAAGAAGAAAAACCACTAGGACAGGTTGCTAAAAAGACATTTTTTTAGCCTAATGAACATCTTGTAGAGGATAAGAATGGGATCAGAAGGACAAGCATACCTCATCCATGGGGTGAGGTCAACTACAATATCGTGAAATATATCTCCTGTGAAGGAAGATACAATATAGAATATGGTTATCACTTCATATTATTGCATGAATTAAGATAAGTAATGGACCTATCTGCATCTAGAAAACTCAGTCTGCCATATTTTCTCCTCCAGTCTTTGGTAGAGTGTGGCACCAAATTGAATGCAGGGGTTCCAGACCAACTAGCTCACCATGGGCTCATTAAGTTGTTGGTAGAGGATGCCCTCCATACATACACCATCCCTATATCCTGGGAAATTTTCAGAAATATGACTAGTGAAGATGACATAAAAACTCTCACAGATGACCTTAGTTCATCCAGTAGTGAAGAGGAGGAGAAGAAAAAGGAACTTGAAAAGGAAATCCATGAGGAGGCACAAAATATTTAAGTAGAAGAAGAAAAAGGGGATAAATACAGAGAAGAAGAGAAAAATGACACAACCACGATTGAACCTAAGGTAGAGAAGGAAACAACATCAAAAGTAGAGAGGGGGAAGAGGAAAAAAGATGAGAAAAAGAAGACAAAGATAGATTATAAAAATACTACCACTGGAAAGTGTTATGAAACTAGCTCAAGAAAAGATAGAAAAGATAGACCAACGCCTTAGAATTCAGCGTCGTCGAGGGGGCAACCTCCTTTAAATTACATAAATGAACAATTCTTCGATGATTCAAATGATAAAACCTCCTTTATATATATAGGAGTCTAAGGAGTCACAATATAAACCAGCCAACCTAACAATAATAATATAAAGCCACAAAAATAACAAT
>APFE030331311.1:17046-69656 GCA_000404065.3 Pinus taeda | reverse complement strand
GATTATCCTGATCATGTACTATTGCGGAAAACATACACAATACATAAGCTCCTCTACATTGATCATCAATATAGCAGCTTCAATAACAATAAAAACATCGAGCATTCCATATTAACACAGTATGTATCCCGGGGAAAGCATCTCGCTAAAAACCCCAACTATCTGTATATTAATGATTTGATTCATGTAACATTACACAGCATAATACTTCTCACAAGTATCTCCACCTCTGTTACATAAAATGCAGCTCCGATTTGAATCAATCACTGGCTCAAATCTCCTTCGTTGCTTGCCTGCCTCTGCTGCTCAATACCTGCATGAGAATTGATGATAATTCCAAGGAAACCATGTATTTACTTGGCTAAATCACGTGAGCACAAGCTACAATGTGGGCAAATACGTGAGCAAACTCATTGGCATACTCAATCCCTTGATTGTGCAAGATTTGATGCACAACTATAGTCACAACTCATAGCAATCTGATTCTCTAACACCTATCCCTGCTGAACTGAACATGCACTGACATGCAACTGAGCTAACTGATGTATTCATTAGTTGTATTATGAGTTAATAACTTGTGAATTAATTAATAACTAATTCACCCAACTCATCTCTAGTATATTTGCCAGTTAGACTAAATACAACCAGTTTAACAAAGCTAAACTGAACACAACTCCATCAACTGCACCTCCAGTCCACTAAACTCAACTCACTTGAGTTCTAATGAAGTCCTGCATGCAAATATTAGTCATCCCATAGGTAACCACGTATTTCCTTCTGGGATCTGCATGTACCACATCCGTAGCTCATCCTGAAGTGCTCCAAGAGAATAATACAAAGTTTATAGTCTAAATATTATTATGAGCTAATAATATTTGACTGTCCTATATTTAGACTGAGCAGTCACTCCGCTGTGGTGTCACTCCACTGTGGTCTAAAAATAGAAGTCCATCTATTTTTCCCAACTTGATCAATTATCCATAAAAAGCAACCTGCAATCCATAGACATGATCCATATGTCTAAAAATAGACTTGCGCCAAAAATAGCCTGCGGGCCCACTTAGTGAAGGCGACTCTTTTCACTAAGCTCCATCATCTTGTTGCAATCTCAACACCAGGATATTTTTCCTACAAAATTTTCGGACTTAAAAGGCATCATAGGCGATTTGGGAGTGATGAAAATAACTCTGAAATTGGACGTGAATCCCATTAAGCAAAGGCCATATCACCTTAATCCAAAATACAAGGAAAAGGTCCACTTAGAGTTGGATAAGATGCTTGAGGTCAGTATTATTGAACCAGTGGAGGAATCTGAGTGGGCCAGCCTAATGGTAGTTCAAGAAAAGAATCATAAGGGAGAGATAAGGATTTGCGAGGATTTAAGAAAGCTTAATAATGCCTACATTCATCATCCTTTCCCGACACCATTTACTAATGAAGTATTTGACAATGTGAGAGGAAAAGAAGACTACCCATTTATTGATGTGTTCTCTGGATACCATCAGATTAAGATTGCACTAGAAGACCAGAGTAAAACAACCTTAACGATGGAATGGGGGTGTTTTCAGTACACAGTGATGCCCTTCGGACTCAAGAATGCGTCGAAGATATTTTCTCGCGTAGTCATTGCAGTGTTCAAAGAATTTATTCACAAATTCTTGGAGGTATATTTTTATGACTGGAAAATGTCTGGACTAGTAAAGTTAGATGTAGCTAGTCTGTGCTTAATGTTGGATACATGCCAAAGTTATCAGATCATGTTGAACCTAAAGAAGGGCTTGTTTTGTGTCCCCTTTAGGATTTTGCTGGGTCATGTGGTATGAAAGCAAGGACTCATGGGGTACCCTGCCAAGATTATAGTAATAATCAATTTGGAATCCCCAAGGAGTGTCAATCAGTTGTGTGCAATGGTGGGCCATACTGGGTATTATCAAAAGTTCATCAAGGCTTATGCTCATATTACTATGCCCATGGAGAAGTTGTTAAAGAAGGATGCTACATTTTGTTGGGATGAAGAATGTCAGTGATGTCTAGATGTCTTGAAGGAAACAATGATCACCACGCTGATATTAGTCTTCCTGGATTGGAAGATGGAATTCCCTATGCACATTGATACCTCATGTATTGTGTTGGGAGAAGTACTGACACAAGTTGGTGAAGGGGAGATGGATCATCCTATATCGTTTGTGAGTAGAAAGTTGTCAAAGGCTGAAAAGAATTATTCAACAACAGAGCGTAAAGGATTGGCTATGGTGTATGCATTCCAAAAATTCAGACACTACCTATTGGGCGGACATTTTAAGATGTACACAGACCATTCTGCATTGAAGTATCTAGTCAATAAGGTTGTGTTGGGGGAGAAAATATGCAGATGGTTGTTGTTATTCCAAGAATATAATTTTTAGGTAATTGTGAAACCAGGAAGGTTGAATGTAGGACCTGACCATCTATCTCACATTGGGACAGGAGAAGATCCTACTAATTTGGAGGAAGGGCTACCCGATGTGCAACTCTTTGTAGTGTGAGTAGAAGACAACCACTTTGCAGATCTTATCCATTTTTTTATCACCGCGACAGCTCCAGAAGGCTACACTAGTCAGTAGAAGAAATAATTGGTAGTACGTGCGACCGACTTCTCAATAATTGTGAGACATTTGTATAAAATGGGATCGGATGAGATACTTCGACAGTATGTGCCTGATTTTGAAAGAAAAAGATCCTTGTGGAGGCTCATGGAGGAGCTGGACAAGGGAATTATGCCAGAAAAGAAACAGTGCATAAGGTGTTGCGCGTTGGGTTATGGTGGGCGATGTTGCATAAAGATTCTAAAGCATATTGTAGGGCATGCAATGCATGACAAAGAATGGGCAGACTGTCGCAGAGGGATAAGCTACCTCTAAATCTGCATGTGTCATTATAGCCATTTGAGAAAAGGGCAATTGATTTTGTAGGATCGATTCAGCCCCCAAGCAAGAAAACAGGTGTGAGATATATCATCACTGCGACTAAATATCTGACCAGATGGGTGGAGGCATAGCTTGTGAAGGACTGTACAGGGGCAAGAACAATAAATATTTTGTTTGAATATGTGTTGACCAGGTTCAGTTGCTCAAAGGTATTGATGAGTGATCACGGTACACATTTTCTCAACGAAACGATGAGTGTGCTGACAGAAGAGTTCCAGGTTTACCATTAGAAAAGTAAACCATATCATCCTGAGGCCAATAGAACAGTTGAGGCTTTCAATAAGATATTGGAAAATGTGCTGACAAAGGTTTGCAACATGCAGCAGAATCATTGGGATGTGCGCGTACCGGCAGTATCATGGGCATACAGGACTACTTGCAAAAATCTAAAAGGTCAGACGCCTTTCCGATTGGTTTATGGTGTAGAGGTTGTAATGCTTATGGAATATATCGTGCCTAGTCTACGCATAGTGGCTTTCATAGGAATGGTAGACTGCGGAGCCTTAGAAGAATGGCTCGTGCAACTAATGGAGCTCAAAGAAGATAAGTTTTTGGCGGCATTCCATCAAGAGGTTCAGAAGGAACGCAAAAATATTGGCATGATCGGCACATCAAATTGCACACCTTCAAGGTAAATGACTTGGTTTTATTATATCATAGCAAGTTCTCTAAGTTTCCAGGAAAGTTGCATATGCACTTGATGGGGCCATATGTCATCAAATAAATTATAGATGGTGGCATAGTTCATCTCGCAATGCTGAATGGAGAACCATTTATGGGAAGGTTAAGTGAAAGCCAGTTGAAGCCATACATAGGGGATCCGGCTCAATGACTACATGATGATAGGATAGTCTTAGTGCTCCAGGCAACTTCAAGGGAGCATGGGACTATAAACTACACTACCCGATTGGTGGAACTACATGACAGAGGGGCTGTGCGAAAAAGGGTGATGTCACAGTATCAGAAGGTGCGTGAAGGGAGCTACACTATGAGGGGAGATACTGCATAGAACAACCGGAAAATGATCGTTACAGTCACTATTCATGATTTTACAGCCAAGAGATGGTTAAGAAGAGTAGGGTGGTGGCAGCTAAGGCTAAAATATTTAAAGATATGCCGCCAAATCGACATTTATGGACGAATTGTAGGGAGAACAGTCAAATTTGAATT
This sequence comes from Pinus taeda, assembly GCA_000404065.3. Lineage (NCBI taxonomy): Eukaryota > Viridiplantae > Streptophyta > Pinopsida > Pinales > Pinaceae > Pinus > Pinus taeda. The sequence goes on along the minus strand of APFE030331311.1, from coordinate 65,520 downwards.
CAAATTCAGCTAGAAATTATGCGTGGCTTCCCAACAGAGAAAACTTTTCATACTTAGAATTTTTTAGCTATGTTTTCCATCATTTATGAATCCTTAGTTTTTCGCAGATTTAGTCACAATATCTGTGTTTGATACTTTACCTAAGGATACCCAATAGTTTGTTCTCGGCACTATATACAAACCAAGTGAGACTGTAAGCATTGGAGGAACTGTTGCCTCCAAAGGAGCAGCTCCAAAAGTTATGTTGAAGCCCCGAAAATCGGGTCGACAATAAGGGGGATACCCACCCGGTCCGGACCTTGGTTAGCATCTCCTTATCTGTTTGGTATAGCGGGTCCGACTGGGGATAACGGGACCAGTTTCCCGATCTGGGGGTGTGTGTGTGTGTAAAGTTGAATAATGTTGATCTAAGAGTACTTTAAAGCTAATCTAATTCAGATTCTTTAAACTAACTCTATGCTATTATAATCTAATGAAAAAAAACACATCTAATCTACTCTAACCTGGGATGTATATCTTCTATTATGCGATCTAAAGAGATTTCAAATAATAACTGGTAATAAAGATCATTCAGCTATCATAAGAATAGAAATCATTTAAGATAAACCACTTTGCATAAGAAGTTAGGCAAAACAGTTGTGAATAGTATATCACATAATAAGCTATTCATATGTCAGACATAAACAATATGACTCCACCGTACAGAAGTGCCAAATGGTAACCCATACATTCATGCAATAACATATAAACAACTGAAAACTATAAATCACTTAAACAATATAAGCATAAATTGCCAAGAGATAAAAGTACCATTTATGACTAATTCTACCCATAAGCTTCAAGAAAAAATGATCTATCTCTACTTGTTCTAATACCTACTAAGAGTACAAAAGTGCAACATCAGTAGCAGATATCAAAATGCAAATAAAAATAAATCCTGATCCATCCATTCATCAAAACCTCCTCTGAGGGTGCAGAAGTGCATGTTCCGAGGATAAGTTTTTGACAAATCTTTGGACCCTTCTCTAAATGCATGAGAAGGGTTAAAATACTACTTCCTAATTCTAATAATAGTGTTTTTACAAAATTTTAGGATACGGTTTTCAAATCTCCGTCCTTTTTCTAATCTAAATAAAAAGAAACAACAAACTTCTAAAAATAAGCTACTTCTGAATTTGGTCCTTAAAACTGCAAGTGTTCATCATGGACTTGAGAAGAGTCGGTTGGCCGACTTCTGCGCTGAGCTGGGCTGTGAAAACAGAATCTATGAGAGCTGGCACTACTTTTTCGGCTGAGTTTATGATGAATTTCACAGTCATCCATTGACTGTGTGGCTTGACTAAGTATGCCCAATAGCACTCCCAATTTAACATGTTCAATGCTTGGATCGCTTTTCCCTTTTCCTGTGCCTTCTGCTTCCATTCTGCCTCCAGTCGTGATTTATTTGGTAGGTACCCCGGGGTGGTTTCTGCGATTAGGTTGGCTCTGTGTAAATTCTCATTTACACAGTCGATAAGAATGCTTGCCTGCGTTGCCGCTGTCTCCGCTGCCTGTTCTTCCTGCCTGATTTGATCATCCCATTTGTTAAAGAGAAATTCCTTATGACTCTCGTTTATTCTGGGTGCATTTTCTCTTTTTCCTTCCTCTCCATCCTGCCAAGCTATGTATTTCGTCACTCATCTGTCAATCTGGTCATAGTCACTTCGCAAGTCCGCCACTTGATTGGTGAGTTTATCGCTCAGATCGCAATAGTGACCCCACTACGATATCTTACGTCCCAACTCTTCCTGTTGCTGCAGAAGTTGCTCATTTAAGCCAGCAGATTCTAAAACAAATTCGGCAAGCTTAGGCTCGTCTTTATGTATTTCTTGCAAATCTTGCAACTGCTTTCCTTTTCCGTCTAGGCTTCTTTGATAGCTTATCTCCATCTGCTGAAAGTCTTCTTGTAACTTCTCGAGTTGTTTGGACGCTTCAATACTAGCATTGGCTTGTTGTAGCTGTTGTTGTAGTAGTTGTATTTGGTTTTCTTATTCCCTCAATAGTTGCTGAACTTCTGATGCCTTGTCGATATTCGCAGAAGCGTATGCTCCTGCGATCTGAGACAACTTCGTGATATTTTTTGTCGGGTTGTTGTTAGGGTCTTTCCATAAGACGTCTAAATGTTCAGCATCCTATGCTAGTGTATTCTCTAGCTTTCTTTTCTTTCTTTGTCTTCTCACAACTGCTTTATGTTGGGGACTATAGAATACATCCAGTGGGGGAATTTCCTCTACACTAAGTAGAAGCTCAGGAGGTGGAGCGATATGACTGTGCTCCGTTTCTGTGACACTATTGACTATGGTCGAAACCATTTCTTACGTTACATGTGTATTGTTCACAGGTGTTCTTGGGGCTTGCCCTTCAAGGCTGATTAGCTCGTTGAAGTTTTCCCATTCTTTGTCTAGCTCTGTTGTGATGAGTGGCGCTTTAATGACGGGAGGAGGGACATCTCTTAGTGGGGAGGCGATAACTTGCTGTTGCGACATTGCACTTGACTCAGCTGTATCTTTAGCTGTTTCTTCGCTTTTTCCTTGGTCGCTTCCAGAATTTTTAGAACGTTCAGGCATTCCTTTGGCAGCGTCAGATTTGGATTTGGAAGTACTAGAGTTTCCACTGAGGCTGACGTTGGGAGTCGGTTCTCTGCTGGGCAGTCGCAGCTTCTCTAGAGGAACACAGGCCAGCCTTGTTTCCCTGTATAACATGAATCTTTGGAGGTCATCTGGAGACAACCTCGACCGAGATTCTCGCAAAACTTCCTAGAGTGAGCTTTTACCTTGAAATAAATCATCAAACAAATCTTTCTTCCCGACGAATACTTTTATTCTGACGCTTGTAGTGAAATCATGGGCAACATTATTTAGGTCAAAAGGTCGAGTGGGGAATTTAAATAATTGTAGAGACATCACATTCTCCACTTCGTCGAAAGCGTGTCCTACATCAAACAATGAGAAGGCCCCACAAGCTACAGGAAAATGAGGCCATATGTCCTTCTTCTTGTCTTTTAGTTCTTTGGTCAGGCCACCTTTTGAGCAGGTCTGATAGGCAATTTCCCGAGCCAAAAGTTTATCGGGGACATATAGAGGTAGGATGTGTGGAGGTACAGTGCTCCCAAACACTCTAATATAAGTGAACCATTCTTCCCCGAACCATATTGCGATGGGGATGATGTCTATTTTCACTTCGGGTGAGCACCTCGGGGGTTCTTCATCATACATCATCCTATATAGGGGTAAGATAAGCCCGTGGCAAATCTGATAGAAGTGAGGGGCGAACTGGGAATCCCATAAAACTTTATGATAAACATGAATAGGTGACGGGTCTTGGGTAATCCATTTTCAACCCATAGTTGGGAATTTAGATACATAGCAAATAGAATCCATAATATACACAGACAGATAAAAATGAGGATAGACCCTTTGAGACAAGGACCTTTTAGACCGGTAATTCATAACAACAGTGTATAGATTATCAGAAAATATCTTGGCCCAATCCACGATATCGGTGTTTGTGGTAGCGTCTATGAGTGGTAGCCATTCAGACGAAAATTTATTGATGTCTAGCATCCCAAACAGCCTGCAAAGCATGGCCGCAGCAAAACAATACGAAGAGGTGAGGGAACTAGTGTTGTACATACTGTTTTTGTCCTTTTTTAGCGGCTCCTCTCTTCTGGTCCATTCTTTAGTGGTCTCTGCTAGGTTTGGGTTCTCTGCTGCAAATTTCTTGACAAATTGTGCATTGTAGGTCGTCTGAGGTTCAGGAAGATGATACATAAGCTTTAAGTCTTGCACGGCGAATGATCCTATGAGCCCATGTCCCTGAACCTTGAATTGTCTGCCTTGCAACTCTGCATTGTCAAGTATCCACTTGATCATATCTGTATACGGTAAAATTTTGGGTCTATCTACTATTCGGTGAAGAAATGAACATGCCAGCTCTTCTAAGGATGCCTCGGAAGAGTTTTGTGAGCCTGCGGCACTATCAACCTTCATTACTTTACGATTTTCTTCCTCCAGCAGCCTATACATGCCTTCCCATGTCGAAATTCCTGCTTCCCTGTTGCAGGCAGTGTCTATATACAAAGCCGCCATCTCCTTCATCTTTTCCTTCGTCTCGGAGCCTTGAGCTTTATGTTTCTTTCCCATTTGCTCCTGCGTTCGGCTTTGAATTTTCTTAACTCTTTGTTCCTACAGATTACGAGCGAAGTGGAAATGACTGATTGAGAAAGGTGATGGGAGAGTTTTAAATGCAACAGATATATCAAATATGCCACTTTACGTGAAATAATTCTTTACAAAAGCACGCGTCTTCATTTCATTTAATAACTGACAGCTAATCTATTTACTATCATTAAAAGCGCATGATCTGGGGTCAGATTATGGTAAGTGGTTTTTCTTTGAATGGCGCGCCCGAAGGATTCGTGATTAAATGATTCATGATTTGCTTACGTAACATCAAAGATCGTGCCATCGCAAATCGCGCCAATCACAAATCGCAAGATCGCAGATTGCACCATCGCAGCGATCGCAACATCGCAGGTTGCAGAAGTTTAATGTTTGTCAAGTATTGCCAGTTTATTTCTGCGATATGCGATCTTGCGATCGGTGTTATCGCAGATCGGCAGATCTTGAGGTTTTTCCTTATGAGCACTACTTTACTGTGGTGCTATGTTATGCTTAACACGGGGGTCTTGTGCATACCAGTATTATAGGCGAATGAAGGCATTTCCTATATTTTTTGCAATGCAATTTTTAAAGACCTCTACCTTATCGTAGACTTAGGTTAAAAATATTCGAAATACCTCTCTAAGCTTATGATGGTAACCTTATTTTGAAGAAAGGAAAACTTGATTTTTCTCAAAATTAAACTAAGGGTCCCCATTCATTTAGTATATTGGACAAACACTTAAATGAAAAAGGGGGTTGTTGCTGGCCACAACAATTGGCAATTCACTTGGGAGAACCAGTTATCTCTGATCTTCTATTGATGTTTTTCAAACTTCTGAAAACAAAAAAAAGAATCTTAGAAAACTTAAACTTTATTATAGAAAGATAAAACATATTATACTTCAAACTGTCAATGATATTTCGTTTCAACCCCTTTTTATTTTAATTACTTGTATCCTTAGCTTGTCCTTGCGTTTACACCAGCCCTTACTTGGTCTAAAATAAAAAAATTTAAAATAAAGTCTTCCCTGTATAGCAGTCCTTTTTTAAATATGCTTCTTTGTCGCAGGTAGAGCCTCTGCTGCCAGCAAGCATCCATAGCCTCGACAGGGTTACCTATTAACCAGTAATGATCCTTTATCCTGCTTAAGTTTGTTTACAACCTTTCAGAGAAAAACCCATTTTGACACTTTTTCTTTTTTATTATCTAAAGAAAAATGTCATGGTTTGGTGGCCAAATTATGACACAGTCATTCACTTGATTTACACTTTTGTTGAACAAGCTAGCTCGTGGTGAGACCCCTTGTCTTTTGATTGCAACAATCTTGAGTCGTTGCCCTGTTTTGGTGGACAGTATTGGCAAAGTCAGCAAGTTATAATATCTGTGATCATGATAAGCCGGCTCATGATGAGACCTCTTATTCTTTGAGATATAGTGTTTTTTTGGATTGTTTCCCTCAATGCTGTGATTTCCTTTAGCAGGGAGGAAGTCAATTTTCTTTCCTTAAGAAAGTTCTGGATGACAATAATAGAGCTTCTTTGGAAATAGTTGTTTCTACAGGGACTCCTTATTTTGTTATTGATGCCTTTCATTGTACTGACGTAAAACAATTCCTTCACTAAGATTGCTTTCTTCAAATTTTTTGGAGTTGAAACTGGTATCATATCTGGATTAAAGTTCTATTTATAATAAAGATCAAGTTTCCAAAAATATTTGCTGTTTATAGAAGCAGGAGTTCAAAATCTTGATAGAGAAAAAGGTGTCTTTTGTAAACGTCAAATGTTGTTAACCAAAGCAAACTTTATTTATGGAGAAAAATACTTAACGAAGTGAGAGGTAGACATTCCCTAAGATTATGTAGAGAATAGGGATGATCTTTTCTCTTATTTTTCCTATCAACCATTAAAAGTAAATCTAATAACCTAACTAAACTACTCCTACTCATATCCTAACTATATACAAAAATTTGACTAGGTGAAATGATATTTCCAGTGGATCCACCTTCTCATTTTTATTCCTACACGTATGCAACTTTCCAACGTTAGTGTTAAGAACGGAACTTTTCTTGGACTGTTAATCTTGGGTGAGGAATAAGAATGTATAACTTCAGTTGGAATCTTGTCCGAAATTTCTTTCTCACGAAAACTTCTTTCCAACTGGATATCTATTGGATCATAAAAATAAGGATGAATTTCTGTTATAGCTTGATGATCTCGTAATAGAGGAAGTTATGTACTTCCTTGACACGGTTTAGCTTTCCAAAATGGTAGCTCGTCTTTTGGATGTTCTTTGATAAGGTTCTCGACATACCAGAATAATCTATCAAAAGTCTGAAAATTTAAAACACAATCCAATTTTGTACAAAATGAGTGCAAGTGAGAACGAAAAAAATTATTATTTGTACAAATAAAGTTACAGCACAACTGGGATTGGCTTGTAATATTTTGTTGTTCACAAGAACTGGCCAGGTCTTGTGAATCAGAAGACAAGTTATGATTGTGAAAAGGCATGGGGGTTTCTTCATGATATGAATCATAGATCGGGATATTGTCTTGGTCAGTAAAATCAGGCGAAGGGTCTTTCGCTTTGAAATCGGGATTGAATGATATGTTTTCCGAATTATAATATCTCTCATTGTTTGAGCTTTGATGGGTTACTTGAGATAAATCAATAACATCATCGTTGGAAAAGTAACCATCATAACTGATTTTACAAGTTTCCCTAGATTCTTCCTTTTGGTCATATATTTTCAGACAAGGAAAGTCAAGTGATCCTTGTTTGAAAATAATCAAAGGATGTTCTATAGCTATCTCTTTATCTTGAAAATCTAATGATGACTCATTTGAATAATCTTCTGTGTTTTTTGAGATATCTTTAATATTGAGAGGGAAAAAATTATCATTACTAAAAACATCAGGATAAAGAGAAAAGTGTGATTATGAAGCAACACATTTAAAAATATCATCATGAAAATATCTTCATTCATCAGATTCAACATAGAAATCGGGTTTTAGATCATACCTTTGTGTACTGATACTTTTTGAAAGAGAAATAGTTTGTTGTTCTAACATTGGCATCTGCATTTGTTGACTTGCAACGATATTATCTGACCTTGTATCAAAGTCATCTCCTGGTTCCAAGGCAAGCTTCCCTCCAACGTTCTCACTTTTGTCTTCTTGTATTAGAGTATGCATAACTCCTAGGCTTTGGGGACTTTCTTCATTATGAGCGATTTGTATATTCAAATTGGAGTTCTCGTTCATATTAGAAAGAAATGAGACAAAACTTGAACTAATTTCTGCTTGATCAGATATAGAGGCAGGGAATGTTCAGCATAATCTAAAGATTTTTTATCTATGAGTTCACTTTCAAGATCGTACTTTAGACAATCAAGATGAAATCGCATATTAAAATCCCTAACAGATTCATCTTGTTTCCGTAGATAATCAATTTCATCATATACCTAGTCATAGTCATAACAATCAAATTCAAAAATGAAAGTTTTGACGAATTGGTCCCAGCTGTGAATCGATGCAACTGGGAGGTTTCTGCACCATTTTCTAGCTTCCGCCGTGAATGTAAGAGTAAAAATTCTGCATAAAACGCCTTCATCAATTCTTTGAATATCATGACTTGAAACTCTTTGAATAAACTAAAGAGAATGATTAAAAGCAGAAGAGTTATTCTTACCATTGAATTTTACCTGAGACAAGAGTCTTACCACTTCAGGTGGAGTGTTGGAAGAGGTAGGAACATGGATGCAACTCCAAATGGGAAGTTTGTGAGCAGCCATCCAGATTCAAACGTTACGATTGAAAATCATTCCAACATACACTATGTTCAGGCCCTCCTTCTAGCACCAAATATGTTGAAGCCCCGAAAATCGGGTCGACAACAAGGGGGATACCCACCCGGTCCGGACCTTGGTTAGCAGCTCCTTATCCGTTTGGTATAGCGAGTCCGGCTGGGGATAACAGGACCAGTTTCCCGATCTAGGGGTGTGTGTGTGTGTGTAGAGTTGAATAATGTTGATCTAAGAGTACTTTAAAGCTAATCTAATTCAGATTCTTTAAACTAACTCTATGCTATTGTAATCTAATGAAAAACAACACATCTAATCTACGCTAACCTAGGATGTATATCTTCTATTATGCGATCTAAAGAGATTTCAAACAATAACTGGTAATAAAGATAATTCAACTATCATAAAAATAGAAATCATTTAAGATAAACCACTTTGCATAAGAAGTTACGAAAAACAGTTGTGAACAGTATATCGCATAATAAGATATTCATATGTCAGACATAAACAATATGACTCCACCGTACAGAAGTGCCAAATGGTAACCCATACATTCATGCAATAACATATAAACAACATGAATCTTTGGAGGTCATCTGGAGACAACCTTGACCGAGCTTCTCGCAAAACTTCCTAGAGTGAGCTTTTACCTTGAAACAAATCATCAAACAAATCTTTCTTCCCGGCGAATACTTTTATTCTGACGCTTATAGTGAAATCATGGGAAACATTATTTAGGTCAAAAGGCCGAGCGGGGAATTTAAATAACTGTAGAGACGTCACATTCTCCACTTCGGCGAAAGCATGTCCTACATCGAACAATGAGAAGGCCCCACAAGCTACAGGAAATTGAGGCCATATGTCCTTCTTATTGTCTTTTAGTTCTTTGTTCAGGTCGCCTTCTGAGCAGGTCTGATAGGCAATTTCCCGAGCCAGAAGTTTATCGGGGACATATAGAGGTAGGATGTGTGGAGGTACAGTGCTCCCAAACACTCTAATATAAGTGAACCATTCTTCCCCGAACCATCTTGCGATGGGGATGATGTCTATTTGCGCTTCGGGTGAGCACCTCAGGGGTTCTTCATCATACATCATCCTATATAGGCGTAAGATAAGCCCGTGGAAAATCTGATAGAATTGAGGGGCGAACTGGGAATCCCATAACACTTTATGATAAACATGAATAGGTGATGGGTCCTGGGTAGTCCATTTTCAACCCATAGTGGGGAATTTAGATACATAGCAAATAGAATCCATAATATACGCAGACAGATAAAACGGAGGATAGACCCTTTGAGACAAGGATCTTTTAGACCGGTAATTCATAACAGCAGTGTATAGATTATCAGAAAATATCTTGGCCCAATCCACGATATCGGCATTTGTAGCAGCATCTATGAGTGGTAGCCATTCAAACGAAAATTTATTGATGTCTGGCATCCCAAGCAGCCTGCAAAGCATGGCCGCAGCAAAACAATACGAAGAGGTGAGGGAACCAGTGCTATACATACCGTTTTTGTCCTTTTTTAGCGGCTCCTCTCTTCTGGTCCATTCTTTAGTGGTCTCTGCTAGGTTTGGGTTCTCTGCTACAAATTTCTTGACAAATTGTGCATTGTAGGTCGTCTGAGATTCAGGAAGATGATACATAAGCTTTAAGTCTTGCACAGCGAATGATCCTATGAGCCCATGTCCATAAACCTTGAATTTTCTGCCTTGCAACTCTGCATTGTTAAGTATCCACTTGATCATATCTGTATACGGTAAAATTTTGGGTCTAGCTGCTATTCGGTGAAGAAATGAACATGCCAACTCTTCTAAGGATGCCTCGGAAGAGTTTTGTGAGCCCGCGGCACTATCAACCTTCATTACTTTAGGATTTTCTTCCTCCAGCAGCCTATACATGCCTTCCCATGTCGAAATTCCTGCATCCCTGTTGCAGGCAGTGTCTGTATACAAAGGTGCCATCTCCTTCGTCTTTTCCTTCATCTCGGAGCCTTGAGCTTTATGTTTCTTTCCCATTTGCTCCTGCGTTCGGCTTTGAATTTTCTTAACTCTTCGTTCCTGCAGATTACGAGCGAAGTGGAAATGACTGATTGAGAAAGGTGATGGGAGAGTTTTAAATGCAATAGATATATCAAATATGCCACTTTACGTGAAATAATTCTTTACAAAAGCACGTGTCTTCATTTCATTTAATAACTGACAACTAATCTATTTACTATCATTAAAAGTGCATGATCTGGGGTTAGATTATGGTAAGTGGCTTTTCTTTGAATGGCGTGCCCGAAGGATTCGTGATTAAATGATTCATGATTTTCTTACGTAACATCGAAGATCGTGCCATCGCAAATCACACCAATCGCAAATCGCAAGATTGCAGATTGCACCATCGCGGCGATCGCAACATCGCAGGTCGCAGAAGTTTAATGTTTGTCAAGTATTGCCAGTTTATTTCTGCGATATGCGATCTTGCGATTGGTGTTATCGCAGATCGGCAGATCTTGAGGTTTTTCCTTATGAGCACTACTTTACTGCGATGTGATGTTAGGCTTAACACCAGGGTCTTGCGCATACCAATATTATAGGGGAATGAAGGCATTTCCTATATTTTTTGCAATGCAATTTTTAAATACCTTTACCTTATCGTAGACTTAGGTTAAAAATATTCGAAAGACCTCTCTAAGCTTACGATGGTAACCTTATTTTGAAGAAAGGAAAACTTGATTTTTCTCAAAATTAAACTAAGGGTCCCCATTCATTTAGTATTTTGGACAAACACTTAAATGAAAAATGGGGGTTGTTGCTGGCCACAACAAGTTATAAGCATGGAGGCTTCATCTCCTATGCCTACATCACCGAGGTCGCCTAGGCTAAAGCCTACACCAGTGCTTGAAAACACCAAGCTAAAGAAAGACAAGAAGAAGTAGCCAATGGCAATGCACGAGTTGCTGAGAAAGCACTCTGCTACCCAGGCCCAAAAGAAAGATAAGCCTCTAGCGAAGGGTAAGGAGAAGGTAATAGATTTAGAGGCCGAAGAGGGCACAAAGGATATAGATGCTGAGGGCATGGATCCCATCTCCAAGTTGTTAGATTATATCCCTCTATGCAAGGGAAAGTTGAAGGTCACTAAGGACCTAGATGTGGAAAAATTATTCATTAATATGCCGCTGCTACCAGAAAGCATCACCTTTGAAGTCCCGTGCCTGGTGTGAATTCCCATTTAAAAATGGAAGACTGGGATTTGGCAGACCATGAGAACTTTCCCCACCTTGCGATGAAGGATTAAATGAAGCAATTATATTATAGAGAATTTGGTGTCAGTGCGTTGGAGCTCATGGAGTGGATTCGTGGAGTAAATCAATTAGGGCTATTGAACCTGCTATGGGTGCCCTATTATCCCCACTCCAACATCAATATCACCTACATAAAGCAATTGTTGACTCTGGTACATGATGGGTGTTTATGGTTGAGAGTGCCTATCCCCATCATAGACATACTGATTCATTAGATCATGCTCCTGCCACATTCAAGATTGAATCCAACCAAGATGTTTGGCGGAAAGACCAGTGAGCGTGACTTAGTAGAAAAGATGAAGAAGGAATTTGGCCTAGTCAAGAAGCCATGTGGGTACTCCATCACATCCATCACCGAACCCATGGTACAAATAGGCACATAGATCTTAGCCGACAAAGTCATGAGGAAATTCTGCGTGGACGAGGTTCCAACACCCATAATCTCATTAGCTGCATAGTGAGTGAGGGGTGTGCTATTTAATTGGTCTCACTACCTTTGTAGCGAGTTCCTTACAAACTGTCGCGAGGCTTAGGATGAGAGCAAGACCTTCCACTATGCCTGGTTGCTGCTCTCCATTGTGCTAGTCACTTGGGAGCTTCCGAAGGATAGTCAATTTCCTCCCTTGGAGAAAGGATTACTGAAGGCTACCCAGTTTGCCTCCCTGTGGGCCACGAAGGAACCTGTGTTGGCTTAGTGGGTCCTGACCCAAGTTCAGAGTTAGTTTTGCCAAACAAATCCCTACACTACTAGCCCTTTGGGCATTAACCCATGCAGCGCAGACTAAAGTCTCACCCGAAGCAGTATGGGGGGATGCTAGAACCAAGTTTCTGCACTGAGAGATGAGCGTGATGTCGTTTTATGCCCTAAATATACCTTTGTGAAGATCGATAATCCTTTAAGTCTTATCAATGTAACTCCCTTTAATCAGTTTCTATACCTCCATGAATGGTTACGATTGTCCTTCATGGACCCTGAAAATGTCGATCAAATACTTACATGCATCAAAGATGACTTATAACTCAGTAATTCCTCTGATCAGCTTAAGTGTTCAGTAACTTAAACATACAACAAGATATTTTTTGCATAAATAGCTAACAATAATTGCGTTCATGTATTAATATAAATCAAGTAAAGTCACGCATCAATACATCATTATTTCATAAACCCATTATAACATAAGGTGCATTCATATAACAAAAGTAAAGACATAACATATGAATTTATGCAAAAATATTCTTTATTGATAATCAGTACAATATTACAGACTCAAGACCTCCTTGCACACTCAGCTACAAGGGTCCACACACTCAGATGCGGGCACATCAATTCCCAACACCTAGATTAGTGTTTTAGGGCTCATTAAAACCTAGTTTTAGTTGCTTCATGCCCTAAACAAGTCACCCATTTGAATGCCTCCTTCCTAAATAGTTTCATGACTTGAATACATCCAAAAATAGCCTCTAGAGGGACGAGCGCAGGTAAGCCCTTGTAAAGGTGCACTGCAGAGCAGTTGAGTCCACTACCAAGGTGCTCTAAAGAGAACTTAGGTTTCCTTTCACCTGTACTGGGTGAGAATGAGTGAAATTCACATAAGGTTTGGGGAATATTCTTATCTTTTGGAGTCATCTAGAAGGTTCCCTCACCTATCAACTCCTATGAGCTCAAAAATGGATGAGGAATGCGTTAAGGTGCATCCTATCCTCTCATCCCTTCCTCCATGGAACTAATTCTAAGTATGGAAGGCCATTCGGTGCCACCATTTATGACAAAACCTCCTTCATCTTCCTATAAATTGACCACTCATCTAAGTGATCAGGGGCTGAATTATGTTGAATTGTAAGGAGATAATGCTGCTATGAGATTTGGCTTTGCAGCAAGTATTGTAATGCTACAAGTTTGTCATGCTTTGGATGTGATGTGGATGGGATCAAAGTTGGAGGAATGACTTTGAATCAAACACCAATGTTTGTAATTCCTTCTTCTATCTAATAAAGTGTTTGAACCTTTTTTCCCATATGTTTGTATTGTTTCATAATGCTTATATGTGTGAATTATATCTGATTCCTTTCACTTATATTTTAATAGATCGTGTGCTTTGATCAGTTCTTTGTTTTCTATTGTGTTTATAGGGTACTTCTCAAGTGTATTAAGTATGGGAAGTAGCGAAAAGATCGATACAAGGAAGACAAGAGGAAAGTGGAACTCCAAGTAGATCTTCTTATCTTCTCATCTTATCTATTGCTTATAGGAAAAGTCTAAAATACTTTAAATTTTTGTTCTAGATACAACTACTTATCTAGGGAATTAGTATTTATCTGTAGATACCAAATTCTCCAAAACAAATTGGCGACTCTGCTGGGGAAAGTTCCTCTTTCCTAATAGCTTATCCACCTCCTAAGACATCTTTGTAGACCTTATTTGTGTTCATATATTGTAATTCAGCTCTTTACATTGAAAAATTGGTCAAAACTGTGTCAAATTGCCTCTTGAAATGGCTTACTGTCACCAGTGTAGGCTTGTGAGGGAAACAATGCATTGTAGAGCACCCCTGGCTTAGGGCAGTGCTCTGAAGTGCACTATTTCCCACTATGGATTGCACTAATACTCCTAGGATCAGTTTCCCACTTTTGGAAAGTGTTTTTGCCAGCTTTTCTCTATTTGTTTGTTTGTTGATTGATCAATGAATGTTATGTCTTAGAAAATAAGTTTCTATCTCCTGGTCTAGGCCAACTTGGATTTGATTTATTAATTTTTCTTAATGTTTTCGTTGTCATTATTGATCAATAGTCAAATTTAGAATATAGTTGATTAATATTCATTCAAAATAAAGTTTCATAAAGTCTTCTCTTCCTTCGAATTAGAATTGTCGTAAAAGTCTTCGTTCTTATGAAAGTTTGATTGATTGCATGTGCATATTTCCTTTTTCTCATATTCACATTAAGGAAATCGAAAATAAATACATGCATGTTGCATTGAAATTTTTATTGTGTGTTCATAGGAATAGTGTAGGGAAATTGCATTAGACTATGCTCTTTTCTCTTTGATCAAAAGAAATTTGATTGCTCTATCCCTAAGTTCCTAGGATTTCCATCATTAAATTGAATGGAAAGAATTCTTATCATGATAGTTTCATTTGTAGGAATTTCAGAATACATCATGTGGTGAACTTGAAAGGAAAATTCCTAAGCAATATCAACTTAAAATTAACATCAATTTACCTAATGGAGCATTGTCATTAATGATAACATTTAGTGGTTCTAGGCTAGAGACGTGTTCTGACATCATAAAACAAAGCAGCTGTCACTAACTTCTCTACAATACATCTCAAGTGCAATACCTCATTCCCTGTACGTGAGTATATCTTAGCTCATCCATGTACCTTCGGGTATATAGGGTGGTGTAAGAGTATGTAAAATATATGGGAATGCTCTCACTGTGCGGTTTTGCATTAGACAACGCTTATACAGATTAGGCCTCCACGTAACTTTGGGTATATATGGGAGGACAAATCTATGTTGCTATCCATCCTTAAGTAACCGAGTCAACCACCTTGTACACTGTGATACACCGAACACAACATTCGGGGAGATTGTCTACTCGTACTTCTTTGTTCACCAGGAGGTATTCTGCAGTTCATAGTTGCTTGGTAAACCTTTCACCTAGTATACCCCTTTTTGTTTATTTCTTTTTTGATAATAAAATTAATCAGCAATCATGGAGGAACATCAACCCTTACCCCATCGTTTGCAGAGAACATCGATAAAACCACCTTTTCTGCCCGAACCTACACATATTCAGTCAAAGAGATCTCGCTTAACTGAGTCTAGTACATCAAGAACTCCTAGTTCTTGATCTAAATTACTTGAATCATCTATTTTGGCAAGTACTGAGACTCCAGTTACTCCAACCATTTACAGTACATTCTTTTTTGAAGGAGAAGATTCAAATTACCTGAGGACATTAGCACTGATCCTAGTGAAACAATAACCGGGGTTGTTCAATGATAATTTGATTCTCAACTTGAAGTTTCTCAACATGATATTACTTCTTAATTTGAATCAATTCAACCAGAAGTTAATAAAAAATATATCACAATTCAAATAGAAGTTACATCTAATCCTGAAGTTTTTTAGGAACCTCTTTCTAAAACTATTGTTCATTTACCCAAACATATGGACTTCGAATTTGAACATTCAGAAGTTGTTACTTTACTAGAATACAATCAACTGGTTACCCCTCAGACATAAGTAACCACTGAAACTTCAACTTTATCAACACCAAAAATCATTTACGGACCAGATGGTGAAGTTATTCCACTAGGTTTAATTGCTATAGAGGAAGAATTGGAAGAATATTCTACACCCGGAAGCTCATTCCACTTTGAAGCTAGGCTTTATCTTTACCCTCATACTCTTCATTTTACTACTCTATTTGATCCTACTTATTTTCAAGTACCCGTCAATTCTTTAGGACAACTTATGGGTCAGTTAACTATGGCTGAAAAATTGTCAACATCCCAGACTGCATCATCTAATGCAGCTGTGGAAGAATCTTCTGTTGCAACCTCTTTTATGTTTTCTACCACACCTGAATCGCACCTATACGGTGAATCGTCCATCCCAATTGGTTACCAATATTTATTTGGAACCCACTCAGGGTTTTCTTGTACACCATGGTCATCACCCATGTCCTCAACCAGAATTCTACCTGGTTCTTCTCTAACGGGAACTCAAGAGTTTGATCCTGCATATCAATATCAATATGGGAAATCCAGACAACAAAGACCTATATATCCATTAAATACTGCATTTCCATCATATGGAGAGAAATATTCTTATTCACCGTATCCTCCTTATTCCGAAGGACTGTCATATGGTAATATCCCATAGTATTCAAGTCAATCTGGTATTAGAGTTTGTTAATGGCAACCAAAAATGCTATTTCAACCAAGTCATGTGTATCCAACACAACCAATACAAACTGTGTCAGCTATTCCTACTACACCTATTGTTACTACTATACCACAGTCACAAGTTCAAATTGTTGTATCTCAACTGGTACAAACCGGTCCTTCTACCTAGCAACCACAAGTTTCGGGTCATGAAGTTTAAGTTTCTTAGGTTGTTGTACAACAACCACTTGTTTATGGGTTTTAACAACAACCTCAGGTTAATATACTCTTATCTGGATTGACCCAATATTACACTGGTATAGTTTATTCACAACCTGGCTAACCTTTCATTGCTGGGCAATAACAATGATTAAATCAACAACAGTTGTACCAACAACAACAACAGTTGATTCAACAACTGTGGCATCCTCAATTTCAACAACCCCAATTCCAACAATTCCACCCGAATTTGGACTTGCCCAATAGGCTCAACCTGGGTTTGGACAAGATCAAGCTTACCAAGGTCCTGGTCAACAAGGCTTTGCAGGTTATAAACAACCACAAATTCAAACTAGTTATCAACAACCACCTTATGCTAGGTTTTTTCAACAACAACCCTACCAAGGTTATCAAATGCAGATGCCCTATGTTGGTATGCAAAGACCTATTGCTCAGGAAATTCCATCATATCTTGGGTATGATCAAACTGACTTGAATCAATAGTTTCCATTTGTAGCAACTTTAGAATTACTAGATTTAAATCTGTTCACTAATGATCCAATCTTATATGCACCTTGGTGGTCAATAATTCCGCATAAGTTACCGTCTAACATTCCGAAATTCAATGGAAATCTTGGAGAAGACCCATCAAATCATGTCATGACCTTTCATTTGTGGTGTTCATCAAACTCCTTAAATGATGATTTGGTTAGAATCCATCTTTTCCAAATAACACTTACTAGTTTGATTGCTAAATGGTACATCGAGTTACCAAGAGCTTCTTTTGACAACTTTACGACTTTAGCCACTACATTTATGACCCTTTTCTAGTTAACTATCAGATACAAGACTAGAACGGAACTGCTAAACAAATTTAAATAGACTACTGCTACCCATATATCAGATCATATTCATGAGCGGCAGCATCGTCATCGAATGGTTAAGATATATGTTCTCGATCAGCTTTTAGCTGAGTGGTCCATAAAATCCTTGTTACCATCAATCACCGAGGATGCATAAAAAGGTGGAGTTGTCACAAAAGAGCAAGTAATTTCTCGCGCCTAATACTTGGAATTGATTTACACACAATCCGGCACACTTTACAATAAAATTCCCAATGCACCCCGACCATCTTTCACTGTTCCTCCTCCTCCACAATCGAGTAAGGACTTTCATGTCGGTGATGGTGTGATCGGTTCTTCGAGCATGTAAACGGTAGGAAGACGATCTAGTCAAACTCTTTCCATTACCAATCAAACTTCCAATGCATCTCAAAATACTCTTTCTTTGGAAATTAATGTTGTGTCATCTAACAAAGGAAAAAATCAAAAGCAACCAAGAGGCAAGAAAAAGGGGAAAAACAAAAAGAAACAAGATAATTCCCCTCAAGAGAAATCAACTGATTCCTCTACTTCGGCAAGGAAACCACGTTATCCATGTCTAATCTGTAATGACGAGAATTTTACAAGAGATTGTCCACGCTGCTCAGAGGTCTCTAAACTTTTAAAGACTTAAAACATGTTTGCAGTGTTGACTGATCCATTTCCAAACCCTGAGACACATTTGGTTGCAACAAACCATGCTTCCACATCCCAAGTACTCATGATATCCATCACAAAGCCACAAAACAAAGCTTTGGTGTAAAAAAGAAACAAAGATTATGGAAATCCACCATCATCGTCGAATAATCAAGCCACTAATCAACCTATTCCTATGACTTCAACTTCATCTGAAAATATTCCACCTATTTTACCTGAATTGACAATAAAACAGCAAAGGGAGTTGTACACAATTCAGAATTTGATCCTCGGGCTTGAGTAGCTCAGAACTATAACATAGTGGAAGATCTTGCTCAATCACCTTTTGATATGTCATCATTTGAGGTGTTACAAAATTTTCCCTCCCAGAAATAGGCTTTACTGTCAGCAATAGGCAAAGTAGATCCTACAGATTCTAATCTGGTGGATTTTAACCATGCGGGATATACACCACAATTATCGGTGTAGTTAGCTTTCCTAATTCAAGTAAAATCTCTCAATAAGAATGTTCACCAAACTATTATTGATAAGGGGGCATCTACTTGCATTATGTTAATGAGCTGCTAGAAAACACTTGGTTCACCGTCATTGTCACAATCACCAACCACGTTAAAATCTTTTGATGGAAGAACATATACTCCTTGTGGGATTTTGAGTAGCCTACAAATCAAACTAGGGGAAGAAATAGTTCTTGTTGAAGTTGAGGTAGTTGAAGGACCCCTCGATTACAACATTTTACTGGGAAAGTTGTGGGTATATGCTATGGCTGTTGTGGTTTCCACGTACTTTCATACTATTGCATTCCCTAATAAGGGTTGAATCACAATCATCGATCGGCTAGCATTCCTTGCCAATAGTTCATAGGCTACGGGAAGCATTCCGTTGGTACACAGACTCCCATTGTCACTTCAAAGTGTTGGAGTAGGTCTCTTTAAAGATCCTTCCCTAATGGGTACTTTTATTCTACCATCACCATCTGATTTGGCAGAAGTGCCAAGAGTGGAGACTTGCAACATGATTTCCTCCACCTCATCTAATTTAAAGAGGATTACAGAAAATTTTGAAGTTGATAGTAATATTAAGGTAATGACACTAAGCCCCATTGAATTAGCATAACAATCAATTCTTTGGGCTTGTGCGGAAAAACCAAATCTGCATTCACCAATTGTATGGGTAGACCATTCGTTAGAATATGGTACTTATTTGGATCCTTTCTCACGTATATATTCTATGGATGAAGGAATCGTCCAATCAATGATGATAGGAGAAGAACCTTGGGAATATTATCATCATTGTTCCCATCTTCTAGATGACATCAAAGATTATTCAAATAAACTAAACCACCCTTCAGTTGTTGATTTCCTTTTGAATTTAGTTTTCATAGACACAATAGAATCTGAGTGAAACCTATCAAATATTGAAGAAATGATTTCTATTAATATTTTGACAAAGCCTAATATTGTAGATAACATTCATGTCAGAAAATTTTATTCTCCATCGAAACTCGATAGTTACTGTACTCTCTTTTGTGAATTTAGAGATATTTTTGCATGGTCTTATGGGGAGATGTTGAGCATTGACTCTAGTATTGTTGAATACGAAATCAAAATGTACCTTGATGTCAAGCCAGTTTGACAATGACTTTGACCTATTCATCCAAAGAAAGCCACTACAATTAAAGTAGAAGTTGAAAAACTTTTGCGGGTTAGTTTCATTTACCTTGTACCTCTTACTAACTGGGTTTCCAGCCTTGTTCCTATCATGAATAAACAAGGGACAATTCGAGTGTGTGTCAATTATAGGGATGTAAATCAAGCATGTCCAAAGGACAATTATCCTGCTCCTTTTATCGACCAGATTATTGACGAATGTGCCAGATGCGAAGTATTCTCATTTATGGATGGATTTTTTGGCTATAATCAAATCAATAGCCACCCACAGAACCAATCAAAAAAAACTTTGATTTGTCCATGGGGCACATTTTCCTATAGGAAACTCCCATTCGGTTTGAAGAATGTCGAGGCCACATTTCATAGGGCAATTAATTATTCCTTCCATGACATCAAGCACACTGTTCAACCTTACCTTGATGATTTACCTACTCATTCACGAAAGCCGATTGATCACCCGCAACATTTGAGAGCAATATTTTTATGGTTCCAACACTACAAGATACAAATAAATTTGCACAAATGCATGTTTTATGTTGGTTTTGGTCAATTGCTCAGATTTTTAGTGTCTAAAGAGGGGATTCAACTCGATCCATTAAAGGTTCAAGTAATTCTGGATTTGCCTCCACCTTCAAGTCTTTTATAATTACAAATACTCCAAGGGAAAGCAAACTTTCTGAGGAGTTTCATTCCTAATTATGCTGAAATGGCTAAAGGTTTTACACATCTTTTGAAAAAGGAGGTAACCTTCCATTCAGATCAGGTTGCACAAGCTTCCTTTGATGCTCTTAAAAAGACCTTGATTAGATCTTCATTAATGTATTCTCCAAATTACCGAAACGAGTATTACCTGTATCTCACCGCTGCAGATACAACCATTGGCATGGTTTTAGTCCAGGAATAAAATAGGATTGAACATCTATTTTATTACTTGAGCCATGATCTCAATGATACAGAAAGTAAGTACTCTTATGTCAAAAAACTAGCTTTTGTAGCTATGCAAGCTATTCAAATATTTCTCCATTACATCCTGCTATGGAAAACAACTGTCATTTTGGATTGCAACCCTATGACATAAATTTTTTCACATCAATTGCTGGGGGAAAAATATTCAAAATGGATAGTTATTTTATAGGATTTTGATTTGGAATTTATCAAGTCCAAATCAAAGATATCTCTAGCTTTCGCAGAGTTACTTTGCAACCTTACCTCAAACTCCATTGATTCAACATCTGAACCATCGATTTTGGATGAGTCTCTGTTTCTAATATCATCATCTAACGTGTGGTATGGAGATATATTGCTCTATCTCCATACCCAAACTTTCCAGTCTGATACCTATCACTCGCAACAATGACATATTCATTATCAAGCCAAAGATTATCTTATCATTGGCAACACTCTTTACCATCGTGGTATCGATACGGTTCTATGGAGGTGCCTCACATATGAGGAAGCCGAGAAAGCATTGAATGATTTCCATTCAGGTTCCTGTGGTGGACACTTATCTAGATATGCAACTGCACAGAGAATTAGCCATGCTGGTTACTTCTAGCCAACTATATTCAAAGATTGTATTATTGTTGTCAAAATTTGTCATGCATGTCAGATATATAACTGAAAAAATAGATTACCACCTACACCATTGCATCTAGTTGTTACTATTGGCCCATTCACCAAATGGGGCATTGACTATATGACATGTAACCCCACCTCAGCGGGGGGGCATGGGTATATTATAGTCGCCATTGACTATTTTACCAAATGGGCCAAGGCATTGCCAACATTGAACAACAGTGGTAAAACAACTTCTCTTTTCTTTTTTAACCATGTGGTTGCCCAGTTTGGTGTACCACAAGCCATAATTATATATCTTGGGTCGCATTTTCACAATCACATGATGGCTGAGTTGACTGCTAAGTTAGGATTGTCACATGATAGTTCTATCCCTTATTACCCACAAGAAAATGGACAAGTTGAGGCCATCAACAAAGTCCTGAAGCGGATGTTGTAGAGAATGATAGGGGTTCATAAGCGAAATTGGCACTTAATCCTATACTCTGCCTTGTGGGCATATCAAACCTCAGTGAGAAATGGAACTAGATTCACACCCTTTCAGTTGGTGTATTGTTTGGAAGCAACCTTACCAATACAATGTGAAATTTCATCTCTCTAACTCGCTATTGACCTGTCACCTGACACTTCTGAAGATGAAGCACATTTCTTGGAATTAATCCATTTGGATGAAACCCATCATGATGCCACATTGGCTAATGAAGCGTATAAGAAACGTATTAAGGCACAATATGATAGAAATGTCAAGCCTCATATCTTCTCAGAGGGAGACCTGGTCTTGCTTTACGATCAGGAAGCTGATAAACTTGGAGAAGGAAGTTAGAACCAATGTGGCTAGGTCCTTATATTGTCAAGCATGTTCTGGAAAAAGGTGCCTATGAGTTAATATATTATGATGGGATTCCATTGTCGTAGCCCCGAAATGGGATGTATCTTAAACGTTACTATGCTCGATTAATTGTATTCAAACTCACTGTATATATGCTTTCATTCCATGTGGTTGTGTATCTTTTAGAGATTTTATCTGGTTAGTAATCCACTTTGCATTTGTTGCATATTTCAGTCTTTAGAACCTTTTGTTGGTTATGTCGATGGTGTTAGTCGTAGTACGCAGAACTTGTCTTCTGCAGCATGTGCTATTTTCGCTCCAAGTGGCGAGTTAGTGATCTTCCAAGGGATTTGTATTGGTCGATCGACGAACAACATCACTGAGTATATCGCAATGATTGAACTACTCTCTAATGCCATTTCACTTGGCATTCACTGAATCATCGTTAGGATGGACTCGCAATTCATTGTACTACAACTAACAAACATTTATACTGTCCGAAATCCAACAATTTTTTGTATGTTCCTTAGAGTACGTATTTTGGAAAGACATTTTGAACACATCCGATATCAATATATTTCCAGAAATCTTAACACATTAACTGATTCTCTAGAAAATTATGTGTTAAAAAAACGTTTGTGGCACATGTAAAAATAATATTTTCAATTCACATCATCAATTATATAGGAATGCATATAACTATATAAAAATTTGAAAGTAAAATATATGGGTGTTTTAAAAGTTTTTACAAAATTTTTGTCCAAGATACATTTGGTCATCTAACCCAAAAACTCAAAATGCATGAAAAACATCCTAAGTAGATCTAGTGGTGCTCATGGTAACAAGTCACAGCCTGTGCTATCATGCATAAAAGCCACGCCCAGTGGCTAGGAACACCAATAGTATGGCGTTGCAGCCTCATAGGTAACTCCTTGATCCAGACATCCGAAATACCAAGGGTTAATCCCTCTATGTGATCCTGCAACTTTGATAAGGTCTCAGCCAAATCCAAGTCTTGGAGAACTTCTCTCCTGATGTTTCTCCGCATTGGCCCGCCTGCAACCTATTAGTGTCCCATAGGTCGAACAATACTCACATTTGCATGCATAAGAGTAATTTTACTTTAGTTTTGGAAACATTAAAAACACAAAAAACATGTAGAAACTTGAAATATCAAAAAACACTTTGGTCAAACAACTTACCCGTAGCACCCCATTGTGCTCCAACTGGTAGAATCAAATCTGGATCTCCACAGAAATCCATCCCTGAGTATGGATGCTCCTCAATGACAAGATGATGTCACTCAATCCAACTGAATAATGTAGTGGAAAAATTGATTTTTGACTGACCCGCATGTCGAGCCATCAATTCAACCCACCTCTACATACATGGATCTCTAAGACGAGCTACACCTAGTGATACATATTGTGGTTGCATCAATGGGATTCTCTCTAAGGTAAAAGTGATTAAGATTGAACCATAACAAAAATTCTTTGTCTTACCACTTTTTACCTTAGTCATTTATTCTTTCAGTGAAGAAAGCACAACCTCTCGCTAGTTGAAAACTTTTGGCTCTAGACACTCCAGTGCATACTTCATATAAGATCAATTTGCCAGATTTAGTGTAACACTGCCAGCCAATTTTGTGATTTGAAGAGGATCATTCTCAAAGGCAGATCACCTACATCCCTGCTATTTATTTTCCCATCCTTCATAAGTTGTGTACCTGGCCGACAAAACTGTCTAATACAATCTCCCACTGATTCACCTCCACAGGAAAATCCAGAAAGTGAGATGGGGGCACCTCGCCTCGACAATCCAGTAAGAAATTAAATATCATCAATGGTAATAGGGATAATCTTGTCCATAATGTGAAATGTCTGATCTGTCAGATCCCATACACGAACAAGGAATTGCACTATTTCTATTTGTTACCTCATTTTGGAAAACTTAAAGTATTTTAGTAACCTGTAGTCTTTGAGGGCCTCAACTGTACCCAAATTTTTTAGGGAAACCATGTCTTGTTCTTCATGCTCTCTTTCTTGCCATGTAATTGACATTCTGATCTTATGAAAGCCTGAAACAGAATCATAAGCTTAATTAGGATTCTTTCCATGTTAAAAACAGGTCAAATTTTGGAGCAAACAACTAAATCAAACTTGGGAAATTCACCCAACGCAGCCCATGCATAGAAACAGTGGACTATAGAGCATGCAACCTTCTATCTGGGTGCTCTTCAGTGCAATTTTTTATGTGAAAGCCTATGTTGATCCCAGGGAAACAAAATGAAACCCCAAGGGCCCCAAAAAAACCATAAAACTTGCATGAAATGACAAAAGAATGAATTGAAAAGAAAGTAGAGAGGTTTAGTTCCTACCCAGTCTGGATGGCTCAAGAAATGGTCTATAGAATCTCTCGATATCAGTTGGTGAAGATTGAGGTAAAAACTAGCTTAGAGCACAAAACTGAATGGTAAGTTCTAAATGGTAAAAATGTCATGGTAAAAACTTTTTTTATGTTTATTTCATGTTCATTAATCGAGTAAACATTAGTATTTACCTATTTTTTCCTTTGAAACAGATATTTTTAATCCATTTGTTGGTGTTTTGAGCAAGTTTTGCAATTGACTTACAGAATTCAACATGCTCAATTGTTAATTGTACCTTTGACCACAGAGCACACTTTTATCTCCCTTTCAAGCTCTATTAAAAATGAAAAGGGAACCCCCGACGAGTCCTCTTTAAGCTCTTTTCAAACTCTCTAAACATGAAAAGATTGCCAAGCGCTTATCCTTTCGAGCTCGTTAACGAATTGGAAACGATATCTCTCTTGTATTATTTTACGCTTTTTCGAGCTTGAGAGATTAATTTACGAAAAAGAACTTGTGGAGTTTTCTTTTTTTCCCTTTTCAAACTCTCTAAACGTGAAAAGGACTGAGTTATCTTTGTTGTTAAACTCGTTAAAACATCAAATAGCGACAAATTTGTCCATCTAGACAAAATCGAGTTTCACCTTCGCTAGACTCGTTAAAACATAAAATAGCAATGGATTCACCCAAAGGGTGAAATTATACGACAAGAATATGTTATCCTCCTCAAGCTTGATAAAAATAAAGAGGTACTGGTCAGAAATGACTGGGGAAAATGGGAAAAAGGGGAAAACCACTTTATGGTAGTAGGTCGCTCTTGAACATGACACTTTCACTCCATCACCATGACTATCTGGGTTGGGTTATTAGCTTGATGGTTATCACACCTTTTGTCTATCATACCATCCATCACTTTGTTTTGGGTCAATGCTACCAATTCAATTTAGTTTCGCTGACCATGTTTAAGCAAATTAAATAAGTACATATATATCCAAATATATAACCAATTAATTAATAAGCAGTAAAGAATAATAATAATAACATGCATAGATAACAATTTCATCATAATAAATTTCAAGAAAATATATATACATGACATAATTAACATGTAATTAAAAAAATAACATGAAAATTAATTCAATTAAGGTAATAAATTAATACAATTATAAAAATGAGACAAATTAAAATGAAATATACTCTTACATTGAATACAAATAAAATTAATTAAATTTAATTAGACAATTATATAAATTCAATATAATAAAAAATAAATAAGTAAATACATATTCATATACCATATAAAATAAAAACTCTTCAAATTGATTTATAAATAAACATATGCAGACTAAATAAATAAGAGTATAATAGATTAATACAACAATAAACAATAAACAAATAAAATATATATCATAATATATAAACATTAATAAACAAACAAGAATAAATGATAATAACATGTATAGATAAATAATCATAATAACACAAAGACATTAATATTAAATAAATAAAGTAAATATGGTTAAACAAAAAAAAGGTCGGCTTATTCCCATAACCCTCCTTAACCTTATTTATATCTCGCTTTTCCCTTCTCTGTATAAGCAAGTCCTGATGATGAGTCTTGGTATAGGCTCGAAACGTCGACAAAAGAATGGAAAACACTGTGGATCATCCGATTTCAGCTTCTCAAAAACCACTCCACGGAAACCTACAAACTAAAAATGTTTAAGAGAATTCATTCAGTCAAAATCCATTATTTGCAATACCATAAACCTTCATTTTTATGACTGCCATTCCTAAACCTTGTGTCGCCAGTCAAATTACATCTCAAAAACCACTAGAATTGTTTTGTGTCATTGATGTGGGATATGTAAAGGTCATCCTACAATGAGTCACTTCTTGTCAACATCAGCTCATTATCCAAGAAGTTGACTTAGAAACACCCTTTCAGTACCTTGAGGTTTGCATGCATCAATGGCAGGTTTCTCGCTTCCGGTGATAGGAATACATCAATGGCTTTCGACCGAAAGACTTTGTATGGTGTTTGACATCAAATCATCCATTCACACCATGCAGAATGTACTACAATACCTTGAGGATCATTATCATTACCGATGATTTCTCCCCCATCTATTAACAACTTACATCATTGGCTGGTAATTAGATGGTGTATTCCGATGTCTGACTTCAGATCACATATTCACATGGTTAGATAGAAGACCCCGTGTCTAGTTTCATCCATCCGGGCTATGATTTTAGGAGTACTAAATCATAAGTACAATGGCTTTACATTGATG
Source organism: Pinus taeda (assembly GCA_000404065.3). Classification (NCBI taxonomy): domain Eukaryota; kingdom Viridiplantae; phylum Streptophyta; class Pinopsida; order Pinales; family Pinaceae; genus Pinus; species Pinus taeda. Next base: position 38,837 of record APFE030331311.1, on the reverse strand, counting down.
GTCATTCCGATCATGGGTATATATCTATAGACGACTGTTTATGTACATGGTGTTATCACTCAGGTTGTCCCTAAGCTCCTGAAGGGATACAGCCGAGGTAACCACAAACCAATCTTTGGATTACAAGTTCTAGCCCACCTGCAATCAGAGAGGGCTCTCTCTTATTGATTTAGCTTTGTTGATGATGATTTTAGGCTAGCTATTGGATTCAGTGGGTTTTGGGTTTTGTTTAAGTTTGGATTGAGTTTGAATGGAAGGAAGTTGCATTCAAGCAGAGAGGCACGCATAGGGTGATAAGTTTCAAACCATTGGGCATGGAGTCAGGGATTTAGGTTGGCTATTGCATTTTCTTGGTGACAAAAGGATTATAGAGCAGGATAGCTACACATGAAACAATACCAAATGCCGAAAGGATGGAATGAAAGTCAGAGATGAAAGGCAATTAAGAATCTTTCATCAACTAACAGAGAAGGGAGGTGAATGAATGGTTATCTAGAAGCAGTTAAGAATTCATAAAATAACATTCATATGTGAAAGAAACAGTGTAAACATGATCATTTAAGTATGCATATTCATAGCTGTTCCTGATGAAAACATGTAGAAATCACAGAAATTGAGCATAGGGTGTTGCCAAGCAAATCCTAAACTATTCTGCCTTTCTGTAATTTTAGATGATGAAACATAGATGATAAACAAACATGAAAAACTAAACAAAGTTAAGGAACACTTATTGAACAATGTAGAAGCACAGGAATTCCATAGTCACTCTTCAGCCAATTAAACACAGCATACAACTCATTCTCCGAGCTCTTAAAGCAATCTTTGATTATAGAAATTATCACATATACAGTGCGAGTCTCTGCTCAAGCTAAATAACAAACCAACAAAGACAAACCCTCATCACATTTTTCAGGGTGGTATATATAGGTAAAATATCTAAAAGTGTTTATTACAACCGACCTAAACAGGTCTGCGGGAAAAAGCTTTCTAAAACCTAACTTATGCTGGAATTAAATGCAAGTATGTCTTCCTTTGGCTGTGCCAAAGGAAATTGGATCAAAAGTGAGTTGATGTGGTGTCCTCTGTGGCTCGGTGCAGTGCTCCTGTAATAACTGTGCATTGAGTTCTAGTCCTCTGATCTTCTGTGGGTTTTAATTGTGAAGTCATTTGTGCTGGTGAGCTTTGAATGGTTCCTTAACTGCTTCTTGACTTTCAAGGTTTTCTTTTAATGCTTCATTCGCCTCGAGCCCTGAGAAGATCTCCACTGATACACTTCACCGCAACACCGATACTCTTTGACATGGTTTTTTGGCTTCACATATGCTCTGATACACTTTAATCTTTGAACCGAGCCTCTCTCTTTCTTCTGATACGCTCAAATTAGCAAAATTGGGCTTTCTCTGCCTTTTTCGGTGCAAAAATGGCTGAGGAATCAAAAGATTCCCTAAATATTCCCCAATTTGGCCCATTTCCCGTAGCGATGTGCGATGAGGAATCGCGCATCGAAAACTGCCCCTGTTTCTCATTTTGGGCTTCCGAAGCTTGATTTTTGCACTTGCGCGTTTTTTCAGCTGCTGACGTCAACATGACGTCAGCGGTACGGCGGGTGACATCAACATGACATCAGCAGTGGGGTCCTTTGGTACGGTGATGACATCAGCAGGGTGACGTGGTAGTACGACGGGGTGATGACGTGGCAGGGTGACGTTAGCAAGGCGTAGGCAGGAAAGGGTGAGTTGGCAGCAACTTGGCAGACGACGAGGCGCTCATGTCACGAGAGGGGAGGGCGATTTTTGGATTGCATCGGACCGCCTTTGGTACGGAGGTGGTATTTGTCAGAGGTAGCCCGATGCAATGGGATGCCGCCAACTGTCCCGGTGTACGACGGTAAAACTGTCAGACATCGGGTGCTAACCAACCATCACAAAAGGGCGCTCGATATGCATAAGGGCTGCCAGATCTGGGAGGGCTGATCCGACGGTTGACGGGAGGAGAAGATGCACGGGTTTTAATGAAACAGTGCACGTGATAAATTTTAATATTTGCGGCCGCAGGTGGGTTTGAACTTTAGGTTAAGGATTAATATGTTCCGACGTGTTGGTTATTTATTAATCAAAACATCAATAAATCCCAAAAATGCAATGCGCGGGGTGCGGTATAGTTTGGTGGGGGTTTTTTGTGTTTTGGAAGGATTCCAAACACCTCGGATGGAAATTTATGCAGAGATGAGGGTTCTTACTAAGATCCAGGTGAACTTAGTAATTCCCAAGAGGATATTTATGGTTATGTTTCAACCAGAGGGAGGGGATATTTACATAGGGGAAATATTAACATAGTTTTAGTAGGGGGAAGGGAAATAGATAGGGATTTACATAATAATGTCAGGAGTTAATATGAAATGACAAGAAAGTGCTAAGTCTCATAGATTTTAGGCTTTAAAGGGGAGATAGAACTTTGTAGAGAAAGTATGGACCTTCCTTGAGTAAAGCAGATCTTTACCAAGGCAAATGATATGGAAAATGATGAAACTAAGAGATGTCAAGCAGATCTTGACCTCTTTAGGGGAAATTAGTAAATGATTAGGGAATAATGAAGAAGGGGAAGGTTAGTCATGCCTCGCTTGAGCTCCTCCATAGGATTATTGCCTTGCAATACTGATTTGAATAGATATAATCACTTGAAAACACAAAACTGATCATAATCATTAATTCTGCAACCACCAAACTACCTACCCAGCCTACTTACCTAGCATTTTTCTTCTTCTCGTTTGGGTGCACTTAGACTTGCAGACCCAGCTTTTCAATTTTATTTTTTTTTTGCACTGTCCTCCTATCTATATCTACACTTATTTCTTCCAAGGGCCCAGTTTAAGCAGTTGGGCTCCTTTGATTCTCTACCTATCTAAGAATCTGCCAAGGTTAAGCAGTTTGGACAAATTATTCATTCTCTATATTCTAAAACAGGAAATTGAAACCTAGGGAGACCAAGATTAAGCTGTTTGGACCTCCCTTCAGCTAAGAATTCTACAAAAATGGAAAAACTCTTCAAAATTGGAATGCAGCAGTTGAACTCAGACTAGCACACTTACATGGCCTCCTCCTTTGGTGTCTGTTAGCAAATATGGAGCATTGCAGCATATAAAGTATGACATATTTGGCCTGTAAAAATGTCAATCATGAAATATGAGTAACCTGCTGCAGCAGGAGGCTAACAGTGGCTCCAGTTGGGGATGGCTTCTCCTTGTGAGAAGCCAAGAACAGCAGGTCAGACTGCCTTGATCTTCTGTTGTTGCTATGTATTAAAACTTCTTGGTGCTGACTGTTAGATTGATTTGAAATTTTTGGACTAAAAAAAGCACTTTCCCTCAACTGATTTGATAATGAACTATGAAGCATTGCCTTCTTTCTTTTGCGTGCTTTAGCATCCGGACTGTTACAAAAATAAAACAAAGTTCTGATATATACAAACATTTATGTACAGAAAATAACACCACCTGTTTTTTTTTTTTTAATCAAAAGGGATCATGGTAATGTTTTAACATTCGGCCATTAACCGGGCCTTCTTCAGCTGTGCTACCATCTAGATATTTGAGGAAATATGTGTTATTGCCTTGCACAGCACTGATAATGTATGGACCTTTCCAAAGAAAATCAAATTTTTCATGCTTGCCCTTGTCCTCTCTTCGTCAGTCCCACCTTAGAACTTTGCTGCCAACCCAGAATTCCTATGCTTTAGCTTTCTTATCAAACATCCTTTTGAGCTTCTCTTGCAACATTTGAGCTATGTCATACACTTGCTCTCTGGTTTGCTGAAGATGAATGGTTTGATTAACTCTTCTCTTCATGTCATTTGGCTCAGCTTGAATCTCCTGTAGCAGTTTGATAGTAGGAATGCCCAAAGATGAAGGAAATCTGGCTTCCATGCCATATACTAGCTCATAAGGGCTCATCCCGATGGATTTCTTGGTTGAAAGTCTGTCTGCCCACAGAGAATTTGTGAGTTTCCTATGCCAATTCTTTTTGTTTTCCTCTAGTAGTTTCTTTATGATGTTGATGAGGCTTTTGTTGGATGATTCGACCAAGCCATTACCTTGAGGATAGTAAGTTGTATAGTGGCCCAAGGTAATGCGGAATTTATGGCAGAAGTTGATCATCTTTTTGGATTTGAAGGCAGCAGCGTTGTCAGTGATGATTTTCTCAGGGCAGCCAAATCTGGAAAGGGTATTTCCCTCAAGGAATTGGATAATGGTGGAGTCATTGGCTTGTCTACATGGGATGGCTTCAATCCACTTAGTGAAATAATTCGTCGTTGTTAAAATCCACTTGTGCTGGCCTGAGGAAGAGGGACGAATTTCTCCAATGAATTCAAGACCCCATTGTTGAAAAGGCTTTTTGGTTGAAATGGGCTTAAGGGGCAAAGACAGTAATTTTATTTTTCCTTCAAAGATTTGGCATTTGTGACATGAAACAGCAAATTTCTTGACATCTGCGAATAGAGAGGGCCAATAATAACCCGCCCTTAAAATATTGTCAGCTTTGGACTTCCAATATAAGTGTCCTCCACAGTCCCCTGCATGGAACTCTTTCATGATGCTATTAGTTTCATTCATAGTCAAACAATTAAGCAATATTCCTTCATGATTTTTCCAAAACAAGGCACCATCTATGACACAAAACTTTGATGATTTCATCCTTAAAAATCTTTTCTTAGTCCTAGACAATCCTGGGGGAGCACACAGGTTTAACAATCCAAAGCAAATATCAGCATACCATGGGGATTGCAAAAAGGTTTCACTCATCTGTGGAGTCGCCAGCTCCGGTTCATTGTCCAGTTGATTAATGTCTAAGGCTTGGAAATTTGTTTCGGACATTAGTTTGGCTAAACCTTTTCCTTTTATCAGCTTAGTAGGTTTTATCTCAATGTCATATTCAAGAATGTTGGCGATCCACTTGCCTCTTTTGCCTTCTAGTCCCTCTTGAGTTAATATATCTTTTACAACAGAGTTTGGGACATAGGCAATCACATGGGAGTATAAGATGTAAATTCTAAAGTCTTTGATGGCCTTAACCAAGGCATAAGCCTGCTTTTCCATAATATGATATTTCAAGGGTGCATCTCTTAAAGCTCGGCTGAAGAAAGAAATTGGCTTTTCATTACCTTGATCATCTTTTTGCAAAAGGACAATGGCTATGGTGTGCTCAGATGCAAAAGAAAAAATGATAAAATCTTTGTTGAATTGCAGACTGGTGAGGGCAGGCGTTTGAGTCAAGGCAGTTTTGATACTCTCAAAAGCTTGCTTGGTTTCAAGAGACCATTTTACCTTGGCATCCTTTTTTAACATATTGCTCAACAGCCTTATTAGCTCGGCTAGGTTTGGGATAAATATTAAATATCCTTAGGAAATTGATCTTTCCAAGGAAAGCTTGCAGCTATTTTATGTTTCTTGGATATGGGATTTGGAGGATAGCTTGAATTCTTTCAGGATCAATTCTAATCCCATCTTTTGATATTATATGGCCTAGAATCTTGCCTTCCTCAAGGGCAAACAGTGACTTCTTAGGATTCAAGGAAATGCCATATTTCTTGCATGTTATGAGAATTTGCCTTAGATGCTTAAGGTGCTCTTGGTCAGATTTGGAGAAAGGGGTTAGGTCATCAAGGTATACAACAAGGAAATCATGTATCTCCTTGGCAAATGCAATATCAATTGCCCGTGTTGAAAGGTAGCACCAGCGTTCTTTAGCCCGAAAGGCATTTTAACATACTTAAATGTTCCCCACGGTGTGGTAAAGGCTGTCTTGTCTTGGTCATCCGGGTGAACAAGTATCTGATTAAATCCTGAAAACCCATCTAGTAAAGAAATTCTAGATGACCCCACCACTCTTTGAGGATATGTTCCATTTTAGGCAAAGGGTAGTGTTCTTTTAAAGAAACTTGGTTTTAATTTCTCAAGTCTACACACAGTCTGGTCTCTCCTGATTTTTTCCTTGTGGGAACTAAATTAGATACCCATTCAGAGAATCTGATGGGTGAAATGATACTTGCTTCAAACATTTTATTTATTTCCTTTTTAATGAGAGGAAGAAGCATGGGGTTGTTTCTTCTAAGTTTCTATTTGAATGGCTTTTGATTTGGTTTTAAGGGAATGGTGTGTTGAATTACTGAGGTGTCATAGGACTTCAAGTCCTCATAACTCCAAGCAAATACATCTTGGAATTCTTTGAACAGATCGACATATTTTTGTTTTTGATCAAGAGGAAGTTTTTTGGATAATTTAATCATTTTAGGCTTGTCTGCTATTCCTATGTTATGTTCTTCAATAGCAGCATTTATAGGCTCCATTTTTGGTTTCTTGGGCACATCATTATCATCAAACATGTCTTCTAATGGAGTTAGTCGAGCAGGCAAAAAGTTATCCTTTAGGTCAATGAACTCAGACTCAACTTTGGTTGTTTCTTCTAAATGCATATGTTTCAGCTCTTGTATGTTTGCATGGTCAAAAATAGTTAGGTTAAGGATTTGTTTAGCTGTTGCAACTGTTACAGCCTGCTGATTTTCTTCTGTTAGCTGTTGGGAATCATTCATGGCATCCATGTCAATGTTTGTATTCGAAAATTCGCCCTCAAGAGTGAGGAAATTGTTAATCTGGGCATCATTTCGAAACACTTGCCAATCTTTAACATTGTTAGGGACCGAGGGTCTATGTTTTATCTCAGCAGTGAAACGATGGTTTGGCTCAAAGGGAAGCTTGCATGTACTAGAAAAAGTTGCTAGGCTGTGAGAATGAATATTATGGTCTCTTGAAATTTTGGCAAGCTTGGATTCATTGAAAGACCTGAGTATTTCTGTGGCAGCAGTCCTATAAGCTCTCATTCTATTGTCATTGGTAACAAAGTTACCTTTCATTTGTTGTATAATTAAATTAGAGTCACCTAGAATGGACACTTTTGGAGCTCCTAGGGCTTTGAGCAATTTAAGGCCTAAGAGGAGAGCCTCATACTCTGCCATGTTATTGGTACATCTGAAATTTCATCTATAGGCATGGCCTTCTACATGATTATCATGTGTATTATGAATCCATACCCCTGCCCCTGCTCCTAACTTATTGACAGAATCATCAAACTCTAAACACCATATGATTTCTTGTTTGTGGTTTGTATTAAGAGTTTCAGTTATTTGAGGATTGGGTAGACTTACAATTTATGCTTTGGGAGGTTCTTCTTGTTTGCTGGTTGCCTTGATTGTTGTTACAGTTTCATGGGTATTGGCAACTTATTCTTCATTGATGCATGTTTCTTGCTCTAAGGCTAAAGGCTTCTCATCAGTTGGAGGATTGGTGTCATCATTAAATAAAATAAAAGAATCCATATCAGAATGGATCGAGTAAATTGGAAAATTTTGGGGCTTTTCCTCACTACTTACCACATACTTCATCAGTGTTTCCCTATACAATCTCTTTGGTTGCCCAAAGACAGATATAGTGGAATAAGAGAGGTTGAGTTGAAGGGATCCTTGGAGTTTTACTCCCCATGATCTTGATAGGAGCATTCCATACTTTGTCGGAATTTCAGCGACTACTACGTCCATCAGGATTGTCTTGTTGGGAAATTGGACTAAAGACACACAAAGGTCTTTGATTAGGCCTAAACACTTGACTTGACTTGAGTCAAAGGAATATAGATCTTTGTAGGGTCTTGTGACATCAAGGTTTAACTTTTCCATTACCGCTTTGGGCATAAGGTTATGTTAGGCACCTGAGTCAAACATAGCATTATGCAAGATTTTGTCATGTATGTGCAGGCTGACATAAAAGGGTGGGACAGATCCATATGTTGATTTCCCATTAACTTCTGGACCAAACAGCAGCTCAGGGGTATCATCTAAAACATTCACATCATCCCTGACATGTGGCATTTGAAGTGACCTTTGAATTTGTTGCCTTTAGACATCATGCTTGGCAAGTTCAGAGAGGGGGATGGATATTTTAAGTTTGCCAATCTCTGCTTCCAAATTAAATGGTTTCTCCAATGGAATTCTTACATTAGCAGTAGCAGATTTTTCCTTGTCAAGAGTGTTTTCTGTGTTTTCTTTTTGAATGTCAGTGTTATGATGAATCACAGCTTGTGGTGTGTCTACTTTGGGAAGATTTTTAGGAATGTTGCTCCCCTCTTCTTTTGAGGAAAAAGGAGGTAGAGGCTGGTCAATAGAAGGTTGCACGTCTGTCATGTCCTCTACAATTACTTGATATGGGTTTGGGACAGTCGTATCAGCTGGTTCTGTTATGATCACCTTGCCTTTAATTTTGTTGGGTTGTTTGCTCTCTTTTGTTCTGCTAGGTGCAGGGACATCAATGGTCCTTGTTCTCAACTTATACTATTTGTGCACCTCCTATACAGCAGTATCATAACCTTGTTTAAAATCAAAAGACTCACCGGACTTAGTCTGAAATTGATTCCCATCTTGGTAGTCCTGGTCTTCTTGAGTCAGAAAAATTTGTTGCTCATTTTTTGAATCTATCAAGTTCATGTGAGTCTCCTCTGTTGGCTCACTGGATGTGGACACTTCCGCATAGTTTTCTTGGAAAGGAGGCCTAATATCATGGTCGGGACTAGCCCTTCCAGCGTTTGGGTTTTGAGTTTTTCTGAAATTTGGGTTCCTTATGGCATTGGGCTGTTGGTCCTTCCCATGATGTTTTCCTCTCAACATTCTCTACTCTATCTCCCAGCCTATGGATGCCACTGATAATAGCATCTAGCTTCTGGTCGAAGGCTGAGGGCTCTTCCTTGAAGGTGGTTCTTCTCTCAGTTTTGGCTCTGTTCCTTTTGGCAATTAGATTTGCCTCCACACTAACAGAAACATTTTGCATTTCTGCAAGGCCTTGGGGGGCTCTTTCCCTTAACTGATAAGCCATTTCGGCATCAAAACCATCAGGGAATTTGTACAAAGCAAGATCAGGTGGAGGTCTTAAGTTCTATGGTATTGCATTATAAACATTGTTAAATCTTGCACAATAGTCCAAGACAATCTCGTGGGGGCCTCTTTTGATGTTGTCATATTCAGATAGTATGTGCAGGGGGTCTTTATTTTTCTCCCATATGTTGATAAAAGACTGGTATAAGGCTTCTGGGTCTCCTATGGAATTGGCTGGGAGTGCTCTAAACCAAGTCCTAACGTCACTTGTTAGACTTTGAACAAAAATTTTCATTCTCACGCTATCATCGTCATCTCATAGCTCTCAAAGTAATCCTGCATTTTCTTTGTATGCTGAAGGGCTGTGCAGGCAGTTGCGCCATCAAAATAAGTTATTTTGGTCTGATAATCCTGAGGCATAGCCCCGGGATTTGGAGGCAACTGTAAGGGAGCATATCTGTTAGCCATATTAACAAGGATAAGGGGAACAACAGAGATGAGAGGAACAACTGGAACAACTGGGATAATAGGAGTAGTAGTGGTAGTATTTGCAGTGAATCGAGGTGTGGAAGAAGTGCCTGGAGAAGTGGATGAGGAACAAGGGGAACTTGGGGTCGAACGAAATAGAACTTTGACAGGGGTTGGAACACAGCTTGGCTAGACTGTTTCAGGACTAGAAGCAATAGGGTCTTCTTGTTGCTCTTGCTTTCTAATGATCTTAGGAATTAAATTCAGATTTTCAAAAGCAGCTAGGCGATTTGGGTCTGGATTTGACCTTGTATAGCACGGATTTCTCTTGGGAGCCAGCTTCTAGTTTGTTTTTTGGGATTTTTTCTAAGAACACAGGTCCACCAAGACTTTTAAAGGTCGGTTTCTTCCTTTGCGGAGCTTCGGACTGGTTTTGTGAGATTATCTGAGGAGTTCCCCAGTGGAGTCGCCATTATGTTATCACTCAGGTTGTCCCTAAGCTCCTGAAGGGATACAGCTGAGGTAACCACAAACCAATCTTTGGATTACGGGTTCTAGCCCACCTGCAATTAGAGAGGGCTCTCTCTTACTGATTTAGCTTTGTTGATGATGATTTTAGGCTAGCTATTGGATTCAGTGGGTTTTGGGTTTTGTTTAAGTTGGATGGAGTTTGAATGGAAGGAAGTTGCATTCAAGCAGAGAGGCACACATAGGGTGATAAGTTTCAAACCATTGGGCATGGAGTCATGGATTTAGGCTGGCTGTTGCGTTTTCTTGGTGACAAAAGGATTATAGAGCAGGATAGCTACACATGAAACAATACCAAAATGCTGAAAAGATGGAATGAAAGTCAGAGATGAAAGGCAATTAAGAATCTTTCATCAACTAACAGAGAAGGGAGGTGAATGAATGGTTATCTAGAAGCAGTTAAGAATTCCAAAACTAGCATTCATATGTGAAAGAAATAGTGTAAACATGATCATTTAAGTATGCATATTCATAGTTGTTCCTGATGAAAACATGTAGAAATCACAGAAATTGAGCATAGGGTGCTGCCAAGCAAATCCTAAACTATTCTTCCTTTCTGTAATTTTAGATGATGAAACATTGATGATAAACAAACATGAAAAACTAAATAGAGTTAAGGAACACTTATTGAACCATGTAGAAGCACAGGAATTCCATAGTCACTGTTTAGCCAATTAAACACAGCATACAACTCATTCTTCGAGCTCTTAAAGCAATCTTTGATTATAGAAATTATCACATATACAGTGCGAGTCTCTGCTCAAGCTAAATAACAAACCAACAAAGACCAACCCTCATCACATTTTTCAGGGTGGTATATATAGGTAAAATATCTAAAAGTATTTATTACAACCAACCTAAACATGTCTGCGGGAAAAATCTTTCTAAAACCTAACTTATGCTGGAATTAAATGCATGTCTTCCTTTGGCTGCGCCAGAGGCAGCTAGATCAAAAGTGAGTTAATGTGGTGTCCTCTGTGGCTTGGTGCAGTGCTCCTGTAATAACTGTGCATTGAGGTCTGGTCCTCTGATCTTCTGTGGGTTTTAATTGTGCAGTCATTTGTGCTGGTGAGCTTTGAATGGTTCCTTAACTGCTTCTTGAATTTCAAGGTTTTCTTTTAATGCTTCATTCACCTTGAGCCCTGAGAAGATCTCTACTGATACACTTCGCCGCAACACTGATACTCTTTGACATGGTTTTTCGGCTTCACATCTACTCTGATACACTTTAATCTCTGAACCGGGCCTCTCTCTTTCTTCTGATACACTCAAATTAGCAAAATCAGGATTTTTCTGCCTTTTTCAGTGCAAAAATGGCTGAGGAATCAAAAGATTCCCTAAAGATTCCCCACTTTGACCCATTTCCCGTAGCGATGCGCGATGAGGAATCGCGCAGTGAAAATTTCCCCTGTTTCTCATTCCGGGCTTCCGAAGCTTGATTTTTTCACTTGCGTGTTTTTTCAACTGTTGACGTCAGCATGACGTCAGTGGTACGGCGGGTGACGTCAACATGACATCAACAGTGGGCCCTCTGGTATGGTGATGACGTCAGCAGGGTGACGTGGCAGTACGGCAGGGCGATGATGTGGCGGGTACACGGTGGCAGGGTGATGTTAGCAAGGCGTAGGCAGCAAAGGGTGAGTTGGCGGCAACTTGGCAGACGACATGGCGCTCATGTCATGAGAGGGGAGGGCGGTTTTTGGATTGCATTGGACCGCCTTTGGTACGGAGGTGGTATTTTTCAGGGGCGGCCTGATGCAATGGGATGTTGCCAGATGTCCCGGTGTACGACGGTAAAACCGTCGGACATTGGGTGCTAACCAACCATCACAAAAGGGCGCCCGATATGCATAAGGGCCGTCGGAGGAGGGTTGATCCGACAGTGGACGGGAGGAGAAGATGCATGGGTTTTAATGAAACAGCGTGCGTGATAAAGTTTAATATTTGCGGCCACGGGTGGGTTTGAACTTTAGGTTAAGGATTAATATGTTCCGGCGCATTGGTTATTTATTAATCAAAACATCAATAAATCCCAAAAATGTAATGCGTGGGGTGCGGTATAGTTTGGTGGGGGTTTTTTGTGTTTTGAAGGAGTCCAAACACCTCAGATGGAAATTTATGCAGAGATGAGGGTTCTTACTAAGATCCAGGTGAACTTAGTAATTCCCAAGGGGATATTTATGGTTATGTTTCAACCAGAGGGAGGGGATATTTACATAGGGGAAATATTAACATAGTTTTAGTAGGGGGAAGGAAAATAGATAGGGATTTACATAATAATGTCAGGAGTTAATATGAAATGACAAGAAAGCGCTAAGTCTCAGAGATCTTGGGCTTTAAAGGGGAGATAGAACTTTGTAGAGAAAGTATGGACCTTCCTTGAGTAAAGCAGATCTTTACCAAGGCAAATGATATGGAAAATGATGAAACTAAGAGATGTCAAGCAGATCTTGACCTCTTTAGGGGAAGTTAGTAAATGATTTAGGGAATAATGAAGAAGGGGAAGGTTAGTCATGCCTCGCTTGAGCTCCTCCATAGGATTCTTTCCTTGCAATACTGATTTGAATAGATATAATCACTTGAAAACACAAAAATGATCACAATCATTGATTCTGCAACCACCAAACTACCTACCCAGCCTACTTACCTAGCATTTTTTCTTCTTTTGGTTTGGGTGCACTTAGACTTGCAAACCCATCTTTTCAATTTTTTTTTCTTTGCACTGTCCTCTTATCTATATCTAGACTTATTTCTTCCAAAGGCCCAGTTTAAGCAGTTGGGCTCCTTTGATTCTCTACCTATCTAAGAATCTGCCAAGGTTAAGCAGTTTGGATAGATTATTCATTCTCTATATTCTAAAACAGGAAACTGAAACCTAGGGATACCAAGATTAAGCTGTTTGGACCTCCCTTCAGCTGAGAATTCTACAAAAATGGAATAACTCTTCAAAATTGGAATGCAGCAGTTGAACTCAGACTAGCACACTTTCATGGCCTCCTTCTTTGGTGTCTGTTAGCAAATATGGAGCATTGCAGCATGCAAAGTATGACATATTTGGCCTGTAAAAATGTCAATCATGAAATATGAGTAACCTGCTGCAACAGGAGGCTAACACATGGAATGAAAGCTTATAAGTTGAGCATGGGTATGCCTTCCCTCTGAAATTCATGTAAAATAAAATACCATGATATATGTATTGTAATTGATGCAGGTCACCTTCCATTTTGATACCTCCTCATCACATTGTAAAGCATTTCATTCAACATTGGCATTTTTCCAACTTCATGCTTTAGGGGGAAGATGTTATAGATCCATTTGGGCACATCAATTCCTAACATCCAGATCAATGTTTTAGGGCTCATCAAACCCTAATTTTAATTGCTTCATGCCTAAACAAGTCACCCCTTTGAATGCCTCCTTCCCAAACAGTTTCATGACTTGAAGACATCAAGATATAGCCTCTAGAGGGACCAACGTAGGTAAGCCCTTGTAAAGGTTTGCTACAGAGTATTTGAGTCCACTGCCAGGGTGCTATGTAGAGCACTTACGCTTCCTTTCACCCGCGTTGGGTGAGAATGAGTGAAACTCACATAGGGTTTGGGGAATATTGTTATCTTTTGGAGTCATCTAGAAGGTTCCCTCACTTATCAACTCCTATGAGCTTGAAAATGGATAAGGAATGAGTTAAGGTGCATCCTATCCTCTCATTCCTTCCTTCATGGTACTAATTCTAAGTATGGAAGGCCATTCAATGCCACCATTTATGACAAAACCTCCTTCATCTTCTTATAAATTGACCACTCATCTAAGTGATCAGGGGCTGGATTATGTTGAATTGTAAGGAGATAATGCTACTATGAGATTTGGCTTTGAAGCAAGTATTGTAATGCTACAAGTTTGTCATGCTTTTGATGTGATGGGGATGGGATCCAAGCTAGAGGAATGGCTTTTAATCAAACAACAAAGGTTGTAATTCCTTCTTCTATCTAATAAATTTTTTGAAACTCTTTTCCCATATGTTTGTATTGTTTCATAATGCTTATATGTGTGAATTATATTTGATTCCTTTCACTTATATTTAATAGATCATGTGCTTCGATCTGTTCTTTGTTTTCTATTTTGTTTATAGGGCACTTCTCAAGCATATTAAGTACCGAAAGGAACGATAGGATTGATACAAGGGAGACGAGAGGAAAGTGAAACTACAAGTAGGTATTCTTATCTTATCATCTTATCTATTGCTTATAGGAAAAGTCTAAAACACTTTAAACTATTGTTCTAGATACAACAACTTATCTAGGGAATTAGTATTTATCTGTAGATACCAAATTCTCCAAAAGAGTGACTTTCCCTCAAGTCACTCTACTGGTGTAGAGATCTTACTATGAAGACCCCCAACTCTACTTGTGCCACTGCCACTTTAGGCATGCTTTGCGTGGCTGCCTGATTGATCTACTCCACCGACTGCTCTGTTGTCGGTCATGCATTGTCTTCCTTGATTTTCTATTGCATGCTCTATAGGCTCACCAATTTCTCCTGAATGTTGGTAGAAATAATCTAGGCTTCATCCAGCCAAGGTCCCAATCTAGCCTTGAGGACTGCCTATTTCTTCTGTGTTGCTTCCACCTATAGATCCAGCTGCCTAGCCTCCTGCAACTTAGCAAGGAATTGTGCAAAAATAACAGTGTGCTCCATTTATATGACTTCATCATACTCTTGTTAGAGTTCGTGATCTTGTGTAATCAAGGATTATGGGGTGGGAACTTCCTAAGTAGTCGTGACTACCTCTAATGCTTGCTCAAAGTGCGTGGTGCAGTCTGCCACCGCGACATCCACTATATTAACTCCATCCTTCATAGTGGATTCACGTTGTTCTTTGATCTCTGGTGAAGTTGAAGGATGTGACTTAAACTCTAACTCCGTGTTCTTCAAGTTTAGCTCAAACTAAACTCTAGCCATTTTTTTCTTGGCGTCACGCATGCCTATAACCAACTTTCTTACTTTTGGCTCCAACGACTCTTCCTCTGGTATATGTAGCTCAAGTACTATTTTGTAGGCTTCTTCTACCACAGCTACAAGCTAGTCATTTTGTGCCTAGACTTTCTTTTGTGCCTCCATCACCTCTCATTTCTTAATGAAAATCTATTCATTGTTAACTCTATACTCACTGATAAGGCTCAGTGTGCACTTCTCCTAGGCCTTAGCTTTTGCTATCACACCTACTTGCAGCGTGTGAAGAAAATCACTAGGGAGCATGGCCATGTTGAGGTCGATGTTCATTAGAGAGATGACAATAGCCTTGTCAGCAACCACCTCCATGCTAAAATATTCATCTGGCAACGCGACTGCCCAGAGATCTAGTGACTAGACTATCTCAGTTGCTTGAGTGGTCCCTGGTGCCAAACTTGTTGATGCAACACTAATCTACCCTTTGCCTACCCGAATCCTATTTTCTTGGACCTATAGCTCATGCAGATCCTTCTAGATGGTGCTCATTGCCTTCTTTTATTGCTGCTCAAAATGCTGCGGCATTTCTACTGTAGTATCCCACACCTTGTCGCCTATCTCACCCAAGTTGATGTCTGTTAAAGTGATTGAATCTAGCGACAGTTTTGTTGCCTTCAAATTCTTCTGTGATCCCTCCTTCCCTTGGTCTCTGTATCTCTTGATCGAAAGGGAGTTATCTCCTACTCCTCCTAACCACTGCCACCCTGCTCTGATTGTTCGTCCTCCTCCCTTTGGGCAAAGGGGAATTATCACTTCACTCAGAGCTATGCTCTTCCTTCTATGTCTACTGCTTCCCAGCATGCTACACTTCTACCCTGACCTTCTCCTTGACCTCTTTCCTCCTTTTCTCAGCCAACTGTTGTACCTTCTATTTGTCTGCATCCTTCTTCTTCTTCTCTGCAGACTTACTATTCCCCGTGGCTAGATCAGAAGGAAAATGCCAATATGTTGGCCCACACTTGATGTCCTCCTCAATAGCGTCATCTGTAGCAAGGTAGCTTGGGTCGAACCATTTTTACTCTGAATCCTTTCACGCTCAGATGTACACATGGTCGAAGTTAGCTTTGAACTCCGTGTACCCTGAAAGCTACTCAAACACAGTTCGTGACAATCGTGGCTTCTGGTTGATGGCCATGCGAATACTTGCCTCCATCAACACCCAAAAGACTTTGGTCTCTATGACCCGCGCAACATATTTTGTGGCCCACAAAGATGTAAATTTTGCATCCTCAGGCAAATCTTTCTCTACGAGAGAAAATTAGTTGTCCTTTGGCAAATCCCAAGCGACCAAAACAATTGAGAGCAACAACCACGAATATTGGAATGATTTACTCTCATCTTGTGCCTCTCTGTAGTTCGTGAGGAACTCACTACATAGGTAGCGTGCCCAGTTCAACTTTTATACCATTAGCAAACTGTGCTGCCAAAGAAACCACTAGTGCCAGCACCTAGTCCAGATGACTCTTTCTCATAACCGTGCCAATCAAAATTTGTGTGGAAACCTTTACCACGAGGACAATAATTGAGGTAATCAAGCAATCTCACGGGTTCTTCACAAGCTTGAACTTTTCCTTCTTCTTCTCAGCAAGGTCACGCTCGCTCGTCTTTCCGCCAAACGCCTTGGCCGGATTGTTACACAACGTTTTTTCACTATCCCTATACTCCCCATTCCTTGATCCTAGAGGACATATATAGTGAACCCTACATGCTTTCCCTTCATGAAGAAACTCCCATTGTGTCACTCTTCATTAGTAGAACAATTCCCTTTTACACCGTTTCCCCAAAAAATTCTATTTTTCCCAGTTTACAAGACCGGCGCTAATGGCCCTTGTCCTCCTCATGCCAATATGCAGGGGTTAAAACTATCCCTGGTGCCAACTAGAGCAACTGAGAATTGTTCCAGTCGCTTCAGTCCTCTTATGGAAAGTTTTTTAAATAAAGAGTTGAAGCTTCCAGCTCTAGAAGCTTCGTAATGGAAGCCTGGTAAATGGTTTGGTCGGATGGGTTCGAGGATGTCAGTTTGGGCTCCTTTCCCCTATAATGATGGAAATACCTCAAGAGATAAGACCTTCTCCCATGAGAAGAGGTTCCATATCCCATCCATTCATCCTATATAAACCACCCTTTTCCCCAAGCACAAGCTAGTGTTAATATTGGTGTGTTAGTGATAATTAAATTTGGAGTAAACAACAAGCTATTCATAGTTGTAGCTCTCTAGTTGTGTGAGGGAGAAGTGTGAATTTTTTTTAGTGCGAAGCCTAAAGGGAAGAGCGTTAAAACTATAATTGTTGAGGCCATCATGGAATGCTAGAAGAATTGTGTGGGAACCTGGTTTTGACCAAGGAGAACAACAATGTCAAGACAATTGTTGTAATCTCTTCTTAATTCAATATATATGCAACTATCGATTGATTTCCTACATGATTTTTCATCTTACATGTTCATGGCTTAATGTTTCTTGACCTGTTAAGTAGGTTGAATTACAATTTATCTATTATCACAGTTTTTGTTTGTTGTTGTTTACCTGTTTCAGGTGTTTGAAGGAAGTAGCAAGAGCTAGTTGGAGTAAGCAAGCAAGGACATCATCAAACAGGATAAGCATACTAAGAGGTAGGCCCTCTTAATTGGTTCTAACCTAAGGAAATATTCCATAGAATGTATCAATTTTCACTAGACCTGTTATCGGGCTAGAGGAATTGTTTATGTCTGCACTCATAATTTTACTTCACCATAAAGTGCGACTTCGTTGGGGATCCAGACTTTCTGTTTGTCTTAGATTTCATGATTTTGTGTGAACTTTCATAGTTCCACTTTTTTCCTTTGGTTTTGTTTCTTTTCTCCGTCTTACTAGTCTGATTTTGAAATTCATAGTAGCAGATCTGGTCACGGTTTCAAAAAAAATTATTTTTTTCTTGGCTCCCTCACTCAGCGCGCTTAATCTGTTAACAGTCACACCGATCAGTGCAATATGCTGAGAAATATTCATGTCGACCAGTCTTTGGCACTTGTTGTTAGTTAGGAAGTCACGTTGATGCCTGTAAGTGAAGATTAGGGTTTGTCCCCAATCTTGGCTAGTCTGTTTTTCTCTCATGATTTCGACCCTATAAGCCTTTTAGACCGTTTTCTCCCTGACTAGAAAGCTGAATTTCGTTTGGTTTTGTTTGCTTGTTGGCTTATCATATTTCTTCTTGATTTCTTGAGTCATTGGATGGTCAATGACACTAGGGAGTCTAGGTTGTCATCCATTCAGCCGATTGAGAACTCAGTGAGTCGAGTTTTTGGTGTACTTACTCCTTGCATTTCGTTTGCGGTCCTTTTACAACTTTGACCTCCATTACACAAGTTTGAAAATTTTTCGTTTGCTTGTCTAAATGTTTCCTTTTCAGCATGGATTACATTGCTTGTCTTGTTGTTGGTAAATTCGGCGCTTCATTAGTCTAAATGAGTCTCTCTTTTCATGTTTTCATTTGCTTGAAGAGATGATTGTCTCGAAATGTTTTCATTGAAGTGTTGTATGAGAAAATTTCATTTCATTCTTTCATTGAAAAAGTATGAAATTCTAGTAGGTTGCATCATTGTGCTACAATAGTCAGCATGATTAGAGACTAGGATTGCATTAGCATTTGGAAAAAGGAAAAGAACTCTTTCTTCTTTTGAAAGGACCGTTTGAAATGTGCTTGTCAGGAAATTAGGAATTGGAATGCATTTTTCATTAGTTTATTTTTTCGAAAAGTGAGTTAGTGAGAGATCATTTTTCTTTTAGATACTTGGTTGTTTTCATTTGATCGGGTAGTCTACCCTCTCTAGTGTAGGCAATTCATCGAATTGAAAGGGTCTTGTCTCATTTAGTTGCATTTCAGGTTTTTCGAGTTGCATCGCTAAGGCCTGAAAACTGAGACATAACTCAAGATAAACTTTAAAATGAATTCAATTAACCTAAGGTGCATTTGACATTTAACGATCATATCTAGAATGTCTAGGCTAGAGATGTGTTCCAATGTCTTTAAACCTAGCAGTTGTCGTTAGCATCGGAATTAGACAACGCTGGTATGGATTTGTGCTCCTTGTATTGTAAAGTATATAATGGGAGACCCCTCTAGGCTGCAACCTTTTATCCTTAGGAAGCCGAGTCGACCACCTTGAAAACATGATACACCAAACATAACATTTAGGGAGATTGCGTAATCGTACTTCTCTGTTCGCCAGGAGGTATTCTGTAGTTTACACTTGCCTGGTAATCTGGTTTACCTAGATCATCCAGAGCAGTCATTTGATATTTTTGACTCGCAAAATTTAAAATATCATTTGAGCACTTGTCCTTTCGAGCTCGTTTCCAATCGAAAGTGATAAAGTCATCTTTGTTTCTTTCTCGATTCTTAAAAAATGAAAGAGAACCAGTATTTTTATGCGTCTTAATAATTGATAGCCCACGCCATGATAACATCCTATTAGTCTTTTTTGAGACCAAATTGTGAGTTTCCCTTAAAGAACTGTTGGGCATGGAATCCCCCCACAACAGGTTTTGGGGCTCAAATCCAAGTTTTGGTCAAAGATGGTGTAGAACTCTGCGAATTGCGAGTGCAGAGTGTGAAGTGTACAATTGAGTGTTAGGGTTGTTCGCCCTAAGCATTGTATTGTAAAGTAGTGTAAAGTCATCCTACCCATGGTCCGTGGACCATGTGATTGTATAAATAGAGTGAGGCTCTAAGTTGTAAAAGGGAGTCAAGAGTAGAGAGAGTAGGGAAGGAATGGTTCAAACTTAGAGTAGATTTCGAAGTGTCTTGGGTTGTAGTAGTAGGAAAAGGCTCTGTAGCTGAGTGCGTAGGGCGCAGTTGAATCTGTAAGTGGGACATAAAGCTAATAAAGAGAATTTTACCATAATTCAGTGTAATTGTTTTGCATTATCTTCTTTATATTTACATTCGTTTATGTATTGCACGCACTGATATGATTGATGATTACGCTGTAATAACCATAAATCTCACAAACCCAAGTTATGTAATCAGTTAATAAGCAAGGAACTCGGGTATTATATGGGTCGTGCCCCTAGTAGGATTTCACGGAAGCCACACCATAGGTCATGAAGGGATAAGAAGTGTGCGCAGTGACAGGTCAGACCGCGGACCTCCAGAAGCCCATCAAACATCCCAAGGGTGTGGAAACCTAGTTCTAGCACCCTCCCATACTACTTCGGGTGAGACCTCAACCCGCACTCCACGGACTGTTGCCGAAAGGGTCGGTAGTACCGGGATTTTCTTGGCTAAATAACCTCTCAACTTGGGTCAGGCCCCACTAAACCAACAAATGGTTCCATTGCTGGGTCTAGGATTTGCATAAAGGATGTCTGATGTCATGCCACTAGAACCCTACAAAGAAAGAAATTGAAGAGTGGTTGGACAAGAAGATTCATGAGTTCGCGGCACAGGAAAATAGAAATCCATGAGTATCTAAGGAGCATTGGTTGGATCACTACTTGTACACTAAAATCCATGAAATTTTATTTGCATCCTTTCCAACTGAGCTATATGAGTGGATCGCAAAGCTAGCAAATAGCTAGGGAAGGTGTAGGCTTGAAAAACCAATAGTGTTGACTCTGGAACTAATGCGTAGACTAGAAGCCTCGAAAGAGAAGATAGCGTGAGTTGTGGACCACTGGCTTGACCAAATAATAGGAGGATTTATCACAGAGTTCATGATAGACACAACCGTCAGCTACAGCGAGGCAGAGAGACATTTTCTCAAGAGACCGTGAGGTAAGTATGTAAAATATTTGAACACTTGGATTAAGATGCTATTGTGTGAAAAGTGGGTTATGCGAATAAATTAATGTTTGGAACTATGCAGAGTGGAAAGACCTATAGAAGTGGAAATAGTGAAGAGTTAGAAAACATTCCCTTAATTTCACCCTTGTGGGAGAGCGAGGATGAGGTCGCGAAGGTTTCTCCAAGAAGTGTGGTCAATTTGATAAGGCAACAAATTCTGCAACTACCACCACCACACACACTGCCACCCACTTAACCCCCCTCACCTCCATCTCCACCCACTCCACCTCCGCCACCTCCACAATTTAGTATGGCGAGCGCAATCAAATCACCAGTATTCAGAGGAGTACGGAATGAAGATCTGGACCAATTTTGGTTCGTAGTAAGAGAAGTATTTTTATACGGGAATAGTGTCCACTCGGATGCTACTATTCCCACTAAGATGGGTGGCTATCTTAGAAACAAACAATCAAAGTCTACTATTGATTCCTTTTATGAAGATAGATGAGAGGAGAACCAAGAGGGCCAACCTGAGTCTTGCGCTCGATTTCCTCTCCTTCTTGATAGATTTTTTCCGCTTCTTCTTTGTCTGGTCAACTTCAAAAGGACCTATGGGATCACAAAAACATACTATTATGCAAGAAACAAGGATCTAAATTCATAAATAATGTAGGATCAGATCTGCATTAACCATATACAAGCATATATAAACAAGTACACAAGAATATGGAAGGAAACAAGAATAGCTTTATTCAGATGAAAAGTAGCAAGAAGATTATAGCCATGTGCTCTGACCCAACATCATCTTCCAGCTAAGAAGCCCTTCTTCACCTCAAGCAAAGCTAGATCACCCAACACTGTGAATGTAAACCAGAATACTAACAACACTTCTCTATAAGATACAAAATTCCAGCCTCTGGATCTCTGTGATGAGGGATCCATATATAGATGATTGTAGAAGGGTGAGTCATCTTTTTGGATCTTGATTAGCGTCCTCTCTCTGGTAGTTCCTGCTTCCACTTGGAGAATGATGATCTCTTACTCATCCCTGGTCGAAAATGGAGTGGCAAGTGTCAGAGGGGAAGCTTCTGGAAGATTCCATGATCTTCCACCTCG